>BQNB010025593.1:1261-59484 GCA_026074375.1 Tanacetum coccineum | reverse complement strand
AAGATTCATTGAGAATTTCTCCAAGATCACCAAGCCTCTCACCTTGTTGACTCAGAAGAATAAAGCTTATGTGTGGGGCGATAAGCAAGAAAAATCCTTTGGTATCTTAAAAGAAAAGCTGTGTAATGCTCCCGTGTTAGCACTCCCTGATAGACCAAACGACTTTGTGATCTATTACGATGCGTCAAATTAAGGGTTTGGGTGTGTGCTAATGCAACGAGGCAAGGTGATTGCGTATGCCTCAAGACAATTGAAAATACATGAGAAAAACTATACCACCCACGACTTGGAGTTGGATGCGGTGGTGTTTGCCTTAAAAACTTGGAGACATTATCTTTACGGAACGAAAAGTATCATTTACACTGATTACAAAAGTCTTCAGTATCTTTTTGAACAGAAGGAATTGAATATGCGGTAGAGGCGGTGGATTGAACTACTCAGTGACTATGAATGCAAAATCAAATACCATCCGGGCAAGGCAAATGTTGTAGCGGATGCTTTGACTAGAAAAGAAAGACTCAAGCCTAGACGAGTACGTGGCATGAGCAAGACTATCCAATCCGGCCTTAAAGCCAAGATTTTGGAGGCACAAGGTGAAGCTTCCAAGGATCTTAAGGCCCTAACAGAATGGCTAAGGGGATTAGAAACACATTTTGAGAAGCGGGATGACGGTGGAATTCACTTCTTCGATCGGATTTGGAATCCGTCAGTTGGAGGTATAAGGAAATTGATCTTGGATGAAGCCCACACTTCTAAATATTCTATATATCCTGGTGCGGATAAGATGTACTACGATCTGAGGGACTTGTATTGGTGGCCTGGTATGAGAAGAAACATTGCTGAATACGTTAGCAAATGTCTTACGTGCTCTAAGATAAAAGCCGAGCATCAGAAACCTTTAGGATTACTTCAGCAGCCAGAAATTCCAGAATGGAAATGGGAGAAGATAACAATGGACTTAGTTACAAAATTGCCTAAAAGAAGCAGTGGATATGATGCGATTTGGGTCGTTGTGGATAGATTGACCAAGTCAGCTCATTTCCTGCCTATTCGTGAAGACTACAAAACTGAGAAGCTGGCAAGGATTTATATCAACAAAATTGTACCGAGACATGGTGTACCAGTGTCAATCATTTCAGACCGTGATGGTCGATTCGCATCACACTTATGGCAAGCTCTTCAGAAGGCGTTGGGTACAAAACTAAACATGAGTACAACTTACCACCCTGAGACCGACGGTCAGAGTGAGCGTACTATCCAGATACTGGAGGATATGCTGTGAGCTTGTGTTATGGATTTTGGTGGTAGTTGGGATACTCACCTCCCGTTGGTTGAGTTTTCTTATAATAATAGTTACCACAAGAGCATTAAGTGCGCACCTTTCGAGGCTTTGTACGGGCGAAAATGTAGGTCTCTAGTAATATGGGCTGAAGTTGGAGAAAGTCAGCTTATTGGGCCAGAAATTGTGCAGGAGACTACAGAAAAGATTGTTCAAATTAAAGAAAGGTTGAAAACTGCAAGGAGTCGCCAGAAAAGCTATGCTGATAAGAGGCGCAAACCATTTGAATTTAAAGTCGGGGACCGTGTATTACTTAAGGTATCTCCATGGAAAGGAGTTGTACGATTTGGAAAGAAGGGAAAGCTAGCACCAAGATATGTGGGACCGTTTGAAATAGTGGAGTGTGTTGGACCGATAGCTTATCGGTTGAAGTTACCCCAGGAGCTGAGCTGTATTCACGACACGTTTCATGTGTCAAACCTCAAGAAGTGCTTGGCTGAGTCAAATGTTCAATTGCCTTTAGAAGAAATTGAGATTGATGAAAATCTGCGTTTTGTCGAAGAGCCCATTGAAATCGTGGGGCGGGACGTGAAAAAGCTAAAGCGAAAAAGAATTCCTTTAGTAAAAGTTCGTTGGAACTCACGGCAAGGAGCTGAATATACTTGGGAGCGAGAAGATCAATTCAAGACCAAGTACCCACATCTTTTCGCCCCCACCTCGTCTGCAGTCGCCAGTTAAACTCTGGGGACCAGAGTTCCCTTAGAGGGATCGACTGTAGGACTCCGTAAAACCAGGTAAATAAAATATTCCTATAAATTCTTATTTTTACCTCTTTAGTAAAATTTTATTTTTACTTTTACTTTTACTCGATTCGTAACTCTCGTCTCCATTTTATTTTAAACTGTGTTAAGAAATTTCTATCCATCTCGAGCCCTCAGTAATTAAATTTTCAATAAAGTTCTCCGATTAATGTAGAACTATTTTTATTCTATTCATTTTTATTTCGTGGTTTCGCCTTAACTCTCGTTATATTTTACGTTTTTACCCGTTAGCCCCAAAGCTAATTACCTATCTTAAAATTTATACCCTAAACACCAAATTAACCATTAATAAAATATTATATGCCACAAATCACCACCCTATGTGACGTGGCATCTCTTGAGAAAGTGGCAATGCCACTTGTCTTGTGGGATTGCATGTATTGCATGTATTCATCTTACAAAACCACAATTTCTAGTCATTTATTCACAAAAAAAGAACTCATCACCTCTTTGGCTCTCATTCTTGCCGTCCCGTACCACCAACCAAATCACCCAATCCATAAAATTTTCCTAGCTAAATTCTACACTAGTTAAACCACCATTGTTGGTACTATCTTCTTGATCACTAAACAGATAGAACACGTCCTAGCAGAGAAAAACGACATTTTTAGAGTAGCACACACACGCCCCAAGCAAATGTGTTGAGTGTTGAGTGGTTGCAAACTATGAAATCCCGACAGTACCTTTTGTTAGGATCTTACTGAATCCCCCCCACCTTAAGAAGAAGTAAGACAAAAATCTTCCACTTTATTGTCAGCCATCGCCCGCCCAGCCATGTGATCCATCAACATCTAGATGAGAAAACCCAAATGTTGAAAGTCACCTCTCCCCCAAAGCACAGTTCAGATAGAAGCGATATTAATGCTCCTGAAAGAGTCACCCCGCCCAGCCACCCGTAGAGCAGCCCCTGACACGACCAAGCCCACTTTCCCACCCCCTCACACCACCGCACCCCCCTCCTGCGTCCACCCTTGCCCCGCTCTCCCCCTTCGCCTCGCCACCTCCCCCCCTCCCTCCGCTGCCGATCTCTGCACACTTCTTTTGAGTTTATCGTTCCGTTAAAAGTTTTATGGGTTCTTTTGTATGTTTCTTGATTTCCAAATGTATATGTATATGTATGATGTATGATGATCAAGGACAATAGAAGTGTAAATGCATATGCATAGATCATGGTTTAAGATTAACAAGAATGAATTTAAAAACTGTGAGAAAAGTATTAAAATTTTGTAGGCTGTTATGTTAAACAGTAAGTTTCATATAAACTCAGTTTTAGGTTTGAGCCGGGTTGGGATTTGACTAGCATGAGGTCATAGATAAATCTCTTATGAACACTTGACAATTGGATGATTCCTAGAGGATAAATAATGAATGAAATATGATCAAAACACTAAAACAAGTCAAATTTAGACCTTGCTGTACAGATTGTGTAAAAAGTCATATTTACGAACCGAACCATTTGAAAAGTAAAAATTACGAGTTGTAGCTAAAGTCATGTAGATTCTAATTCCTAGTCTGGATAGGTCAACCAGACTCTTTTCACGAGCTTTGTATATGGCGTTTTAGTTTTAAAAAATGTGTGAAATTGGTGCGCGAGTGAAAGAGTGGTTGTGTTGTGTGGGGTGGGAGGGTGGGGAGTTGTGAATGATCGTGAGTGGGAATGTTGTTGTTGAAAAGTGAAAATTTCAGTCGTAATTGTTAACATAACTTGACCTTATTGTATAAAAGTATACCTATGTATTTGTATGGACTCCTAAAGATGTATCTGAGAGAAATGAGTTTGAATCTGTAAAGTAGACTTAAATATGGAAATTCCAAAGCATATATAAATTATAAATTATACAATTTTCGGTTATATAATTATGCCTATTTTCGGTAATCACAAAGTATTATAAAATTACTACTACCCCGAACATATACTATGTAAAGCGATTTTTTTAACTAAAACCCAAGGTGGTAAGACCCACTTCTTGGGAGTTTTAAAAGGCTAACAAATGATAATAAAAGATCCCGACCCCGAGAAGAACCGAAACTTAAAATAAAAAGTCGTTTATGAGTTTTTATAATGGACGATTTATTAAGGCTTATTTGGACCACTAGGGCCAATGAAACAAAAATGACTCTATGGACTTAACATTAGGCCCAACCCACTTGGACACTATAGATGGACTAAGACCTGGTCTTAAAATGATAATATCCATAAAAGAGCTTCATGTACTTGGTTAATGGGCTTAATGGGCTTTTGGGCTAATATCTATTAACTATTAAACTACGAGCTATAATAAACAGTAAAATACAAGGGGTGACCGAGTCTTTTTCTCATATCTAACATACTTTGAAAACGTTAGTGCAATGCCATGCTCCTATTGGTCACACACCTCATGATCGCTTAATTACTTTTACGTATCGATTTATACTTTATTGTTCTAAGACGCACCTCATCTTTTAGGTGGTACTTAATGGCTTTTGCTTGATCCTCGATCTCGTTACTTCTGACTTTATTACTTTTGGTGAGTTTATAGCCCCCTTTTCTTTATATACTTGTTTTATAAATTATACGGGGTGAGATTACATGCTTGTTTTACCTTTGGACACAAGTACTTTCAAAATTGTATGCTATCCAGACTGTTGCTTGAATATTATTGCCTGAGTTACCTCAATGCCAATTAAGTCCCTTTTTCCTATCATGAACCGTTAAATTACTAGTATAGTAAGCGCGAATGTTATGGGTAGATCTATCAGGACTGACAATCCCCACCTTACTTTTGGGTCACAAGTTGATCATGGTGCATTTAACATGTTGAAAATTCTAGAATGTTTTGGCATGCATTCTATATACTTAAGGGCAGACGTTAAGGTTTCGATGTCATGAGCTTAGTGCAATAATACATATTTCTTTTAGACTTGGTGAATTTGTTTCTCTTGTCTACACTAATAAATCTTGTGGTCCATGCTGTATTTATTGTTAAACCTATGAATTTACTCAACAAATTTTGTTGACATTTTAGCATGTTTAATCTCAGGTCCAAAGGTGTGATTCTCTGGATGGGAGCTGCGAAGGATATCATGAAGATGGATTATGTGTTTTTCTTAAATTCGATGCTAACTTTTAAACTTGTTCTCTAAAACAATTGTCATCTTTTGAAAACTATGTGTTATTACTTTTATGTCACCTTGTAAACTGTTGGGACCAAAACTAAACTCTGATATTTGGTGATGCATCGAATGAAAACTTTATTTAAAATGTCTCTTTTGAGGTCGTTTCCTATTACTTGTTGTTGTGCTATGACGTCGCACCCTAATTGTTACCGTTCTGCTGCCGCCAGATTTTAGGGGTGTGACATCTTGAGACTGGTAACAACAATTATCCTGTGTCTTGGGTAGACATCTTTTGAAGTTTCCATGTTGGTAGCATATCCATAGAATGACTGACGTTTTGGACCCCAATGATATGTTCCTTAGTGGGCATGCTTGTCGTAGACAACTTGTACCGAGCTCCATATACTTCTAGGAACTTTGTCTTCAATCCATTTAACATGACCGTACTCAGCAGCCTTTGTCTTGGTAATTGAGGTTGTGTATCTTTGACTTAAGCTCCCTCCTTTCAGATATTCAATATCGTTATTGATGAAGTGATCAAAAGGGATAACTTGAAGACCTCGTGCATTCTGAATTAACAGGAAGGGGCTTGCTGAGATCACGGAGATACGATCTTCCTTTAGGATTATGCCAATCTAACTGATCATGAGTAGCTTTGAATACTTCTTCCAAGTGGTATTCTAATTCCACTACACTCTTGCATGTGCCTTTCATGAGATCGTATGTTGGACCTGTCAACACATCTTGAGTCAGATTGTTAATCTTAAGCCGATTCATGATAAAGGCAGAGAAGTCGATGTGAGTAGCTAGAAACTCATTAAACGAGGATTGTGTGCCTGAAGCTTGAGCCAGCTGAGTCATCCATGATTGAGGAGGTCGGTCGTCAATAGTCTTTGTTTTATTCCATTCACGATTAGGAGTTTGAGATCCTGGTAGATTCCACATTCGTGCATCAACATCTGTTACCTCTCTTGCAGGTGATACATCATCATTTCTTGTGTTAAACTCTTGATGTAATGGTTTTTCCAAATCATCAACCCTTGGACCATGCTCTTCTACTTGAGCAGACTTGACTGATGATTTTGGTTGAGATCTAGTTGCACCTTTGGAAGAACTTGTAGACTTAGACTCCTTTTGAGTTGCTTCTTTTGATGACTCTTCCTTTCCTGATCCCTTCTTTTCGTCCCTCAGTTTGATCCAGCGGAGGGTTCTTCATCTTTGTCTTGATCATCACGTTCTCTCTTTAAGGTCACAACTTCACCATAAGAAGCAAAGAGGTCTTTGTCCTAGTTGTACGATTCAATCAATGCATTGTAGAGATTTTTTTGAATGTCTGATCTGTTCATTGATTTATTTTCATCAATTTTGTCGATGAGAATCTTCTTTAACTCTAATTCTGAGAGAGATGCCGCTGCAGCGTAAGATGTCTAAGGTTGATTGGACGATCTAGCCAACACTTCAGCTCTTATAGATTCTGTGACAAACTTCTCAACATTTGGCAACATCATGGATACTTGAGCTTTAACCTCATCCTTGATTATGGCCTTAATGTTTATTCTATCTGGTTGAGACATTCTTCATTCTCGGCTTGAGCTTCTTCTCTGAGCTTGTTTGATTTTAGCTGAATAGCCACATTTACTTCATCTTTCATCTTAGATGCAAGGTAGTTATCAACAATGCCCGTAATAGATGATACAACTTCAGCAAATTGATTGGTTTGTTTGAGCTCATCTATACAATCAAACAATACACTATTGCTACAAATAACGAAGGAAATATGCTTGCTCAAGTGCTCAATTTGCATTTAATAGTTCAGCAAAAATACTTACAAGTCCTGCAATGCAGTAACTTACCTATGACGCCAATGACAAGAGTGCGACTGACTGAGAGAGGAGTTATAAATAGCGTCGAAGAGAGACACTACAAATAGGAGGTTGTTGTCAAAGACGAAGAGTCATGTGAACCAGATACGATACGTACAACTTTTGGATGAGGTAAAGGGTAGGACAATAGGGCAAGACTGAAGATACTACAGCTTCAGAGTTAATGGCTTTACTTGGCTGACATTTTTTACACTTTGCTATGTACACGAACTTAACTAACTCATTATACATATTTAATTTTAGCCCCGCGCTTCGCACTCATTATACATATTTCATTTTAGCCCCGCGCTCCGCGAAGCGCGGGCTAAAAACCTTGTTCCCTTTAAAAAATGAGTTTACAATTTTTTTTACTAAATAAGGAATTATTTAGGTTTTTTTTAATAAAACATATTTAGAATAAATAAATAATGACTAAAGAATATTTCTCACTAAAGAAACAATCTTCTTTTGAAATACAAAAATCACCACTTTGCGGTTTTTTTTACTAAATAAAAGATTAAAGAAGGTTCGCACATGCAAAAAGGACCAAAAAAGTGTAGAACAAGTCAAAAACTAGATTCACAACTGAATTTGAAGGTTCGCAAATGAAAGAAAAAACCGTAAAAGATTATTTATTTTTGTTTAGATGATTACTTGATCGGACTGGGTACAGGCACCTATAAAATAAAAGTAACAACTTCTTTAATTTCTTAACTTTATTTTCTTAAATTTATATAATTTTGTTATTATTATATAAATGTCGAAACAGAAAATACAATATTTAAATTAAAAAATTGGAAGATGTACGTCTATATCTTTAAAAAACTTTAAAATTACATCAATATCTTTTCAAATTTTATAATTACTTTAATATCCTTTTAAAACTCTATAATACATATCCAAAAACATATTGTTATCATATTTAAATTTAAATGTATTTAATATTAAATACTTTTATATAAAAAATTAGCATGATATATTACATATATACCCTTTATTCATCAAATTGAAAAATATCAAACCTTAAAAACCGCATGATGTGTTTTTCTTGAAGCTCGAATGCAGATTTGGAGGAAATGTAAACTGTAATTTTAGATTCATATTCAAGAAATCAATTTGGCTTTCAATTTTTCTAATACGAAAAACTTTCACTAAATATATGTACTCTGTTGGGATTTAACAAACTAGGTAACCAGTTTAGCTACGAATACGCAGCGGAATGGATCTAGTTTTAGCGTATAGATTAACACATAATAAATTAAACGAGTAATTTACTAACCTTATGTTTATTGAGTTAAATCAATAAACGAGAATAGATCTTGAAACAGATTAGTGGTTAAATTACCACCTCTACGGTTGCTCACACAATCAAATCAACGGAATACGCCAGCTGTACCTAGACTTTGACATCATCGAACCAAAAACCCAGGTGGTTATATCGATTACCAAACGCCCCCGTTGTGAGCTCTTGTCAAGTCGAAACAAGTAAAACCTAATCAGGGTTTGTACCAAAACCTAATTCTTGTAACCTTTAAACCGTAAACCCTTGAAAGGATTATATGTTGTGTCGAGCTAGGAAGAACACCAAAACTAACACCACGTGTATAACTAAAAACGTACAGATCAAGAGGAAATTCAATAAACCATAAATGGTTATATGGTTCGATTTGTTAAAAGTGAATAAAACCGTGAAACCCTAAAAAGATTTAGAGTTTCGGTATTGGGATTTTTAGGGAAGAACCAAAATCCCAATATATGGAAATTTCGGTCGATTTAAGAAGAGGAAGAGGGAGCACTTATTCTAGGTGTTTAAGGTATGTGATGAATGATGAATGAGGTTATGTGGGGGTTAATATGGCACCCAACCTAAAAGCTTATGGAGACAAGATAAGTATATTCCATATTTATCACAATCACCTCCTTCGTTTCTTCTCCTATACCGGCCAAAACACCCCACTAGGAACATCTAGGGAGTCGGCCAAACAAGGCCTCCCTTGTGGTTTGGGTTTTGTCCGGTTTAGTCCCTTGGGTTTTATATTTAATATATCCGTTAAATTAGTTAAACTAGTAACGTAATTAATATAATATAAAAATAATTATTTCGTGAAGAAATAAAACGTATTCTTCATGTATTAACGCGTGTGCCCCCAATAGGCTCACGTATTTCTAACCGTATAACATGCGAATCCAACTACCATATTTCAACAGCTCCCACTTGGAAGTTGGAGTAGCAGACTTACATTTATACCAACAATAGCAACGTCTAACAACACACTTATTGTCATAAATTAGAAATACTTGAGATAAAGTTTCAAGAACAATCTCAGCTTTAATGGTTATGTATTACTTGCCATTATCATCCCTTTGTTCAAATACCGTTAAACATGGATATGATCCTAACTCATTCCATAAAGTTTAAAACTATTTAGTTCTCGTTATAGAAATAATTTAAGATATACCAATGTAATCAAGAATCCATCTAGGATTACCCATTGGTACAGCCAAACAATTAAACTGATTAAATCTGTAGATGACCCGATGGTAATCTTTCTGTAATCTAAACAATTGGAGGAACAAATTCTTAATTGACTAAAGTGTTGTGGATGCTGCTTCACATCACTTCCAAGGATACCCTTTATAACTACCATTTTCAGGTTAGCGTTTGACTATTAAAAAGTGATGTCCACACATACAGAACTTCTTGCATCTCAAGTCTAATGATGACTTATTTAACCATTTTTGATATCTACTCGTAACAAGACCAAAAGTAAATATGTCTGAAGGTTATGGTCGTCCAAGTATGCAACCATTAATGAACTAACATGCAGTGTGCGGAACAGATCCGTGTAATTCAAAGAATATAACCAACACTCACATTTGCCTTATGTAACAATTATTCCCATAATGTTAACCGACAATGGACAATATAGAATGATAAAAACCAATCAAGGATTAAACATGCACACAATAGGATAACCAAAAGTAATATGAATGAAGAAACAAATACCAATTATCTTATTCATCAAAAAAAAAAATTGTCTTACAATCCTAATTATCCAAATACTAAAACATATATGCATGAAACTAATTAGCAAGTTGAAGTCCAATGTTTCCAACATTCTCAACTCTTTCTTTACAAGACAGCTAAAGTTTAACTAAGTAAACTTCTAAAAAATTTAAAACCCTTTTATTTGGCGTGTATCAAATTCATAAATTTGTGAAGGATGTTGAAAATATTATTGAGTGTCGTATGTATATTTGCATACTATTGCAAGTATCATAGTATGGAAATGTGACAATACCTTTAATGGGGTATTTGAAGTCAACAACATACCTATCTAAGACAGTCATCTTTACAGTTTCTTAAAATGTAAAGTATTCTTATTTTTTAATGTGTAATGCAACAATGCTCTAGGTTCTAGCATATCTCAGTTAGTAGATTATCATAGAATATGAAATCCACCTAACTAGAATTGATTTATTCTTCTATCATCAGTGGGCCACACAGACAACACTATGCTTATAATTCGTAAACATTTGTATTAACAATCATCTAAATTACTCTCAATTAGATACTATTGTTATCAGTCATCTAAATACTCTCAATTAGATACTGTTGTTGTTAGCTCATCTTGCTCTCATGCAAAAGTAACAACCAGTCTCATACACAATATATCATGTACATGATGATTCCTTAGTTAAAAACATAAGGTTTCCATCCATGTAATAAATTATCTCAAGTGAAATATATCATTTAAGACTTGCTTCAATGATGTATTGCATTGTGTTGGACTTAATTTTTCGCATATGTTTATTTCATTAAACATTTATTCCAAGGTCGTTTGTTTTATTTCCTAAATTCCCAAGTGAAAGTTCCAATTCCAAGGATTTAATATCTAGCTTTATGGAAGTATACTTTCAATATGTTACACAACAATGAATATTAAGAAAAACATAGTGCTCCCACTTGATGTCAAGGTGTACCCCAGGAGTTTATCTAATTTAATCAGAAATCATATTGATATTAAAACTTAAGATCTCAGCTCCTAGATGCATGATCCAATCTACACTTGGATTCTGTTATCTTGTATACATTATAAATATTATTTTAAACTCATAACCTTTTGATTACACACCATCCTCGCAAAGGTAATCATAAAGAAAAGAGTTATAAAACTTATTTGCCATATTGCAAATATAGACTCATAACCCTTTATGATTACACATGCCTCAACAATGGTAAATCATTAAGGAAAGAAGTTATGCTCCTTATTCTCCATATTGTCAGAATTTAAGAAAACCTGTATGACAATTAGTTATTTTTATATAATTAATGCGTGTAGAAAAGAAAATTTTAATCATAGTCAATTGCTTGAGTAAGATCAAAATTCTTATCATCAGTCAGGCATTAATATGTATACAATTTTGTCCTTATGAGCCTTTCTTCAAAAGAAACTCATTCTAACCTCATAGGTTTACTCTTTGGTGAAAGATCAATCAAGCTTAAAACATTGATTGCCTTTTAAGGACTGCATCTTATCATTCATAATTCTAAGATATTTATCAGATTCAAGATGTGATAATTCATCTTATTTAGTTAACAGGTTTATAATGACCCTTTAACTAATATTCCTCAACATTGATATTACAATATCAATCAAGTGATGAGGCATCCTTTCGGATTTATGAATGAGAGCTCTAATATACTTTGGTTCGACATTAGCAAGTGGATTTAGAAGGTTATGCATTTTGATCTCGAATATCTTCAAGATTTCTATATCCTCCCACTTACTTTTGTAAGTAGAGAAAATTCTCTAAATACTAAGTATTTAAGCAACATATGATTGTTCTTAATTGGGAAAACACAAACACATTTTAAGTTCTCATCTCTAGCTTGTTAATAATGTGCTTCATAAGATTTTAACAAATTTTAGAACTTTAATCAAGACGTAATGGGATTCATCTCAATCCAAAGATGATGTCTTGATTACCTTCTAGGTTGAAACTATATTGAGTGTATCCATGACACACGTAATTTTCTAACCTTGATAGATTTTTAGAGTAGCGCAATTCAGTGTCATGATCTAAACAATATAAATATAGTTTGTTTCAACACATTAGACACACCATAATAATGTGGTATTCTATGAGTATTGGAATTGTGAGACTACATCAAAATTCCATTAGATAACTTAATTCTCTTTAGGTCAAATACTTGTGAATTGGGTCAAACCAAATTAAATACACAGTATTTTAAAACCAAGTGCATGCTATAATGTATATTTCTTGAATTAAGCAAGAACTCTATGTTCATGTGTTCACAAGAAGACAGAACAATTCAAGAATTCCATGTTCGTGTGTTTACAAGAAAACAGAACATGTCAAGTATACATTATAAGTCTTTGAATAATTCAAGGACCTCATGTTAACTCTATGTTCATGTGTTTCAAGAAAACAGAACATGTCAAGTTATACGTTACAAGTCTCCGAATAATTCAAGGACATCATGTTAATGTGTTAACAAGAAGACATAACAATTCAACTACTTACTTTATGTTATAAGTCATTGATTAAATTCAAGAACTTTATAATTATGTCTTAGCAAGTAAACATAATTATACTAACTAAAGTAATCTATTGGACGCAACTTGAGTTTCATGTAATTTCAAGTTAATTTCATACTTCAAAATCATGATTATTATCATGAACCATGATTATATTGACTAAATCATGTAGTCAATTAGATGAAGTAGTTCTATATTATATCTTTGACTTTTAATGTAATAGGGCAATAAACATCCTTCGTGTTTAAGTCCTAGTAGATTGATTAGCTTCCTTACCTTGCGGTCAAGAGAAACCAATAATCATATTGTTATATGTTGTTCCTTGCACACATTTAAGATTTCTCCCACTTGTGTACGGGACAACATTATCTAAGGTAAACAAACAATACGACAAGCGCTCAATTGTATAAACAATATGATAGTGTCATAGATATTACAAGCAGATTTCAAACTATAATGTTTAATAAGGAATTGTGGATTATTATTCTATAGATAACATTTCGGAAAGCAACCTCAGATATGGAACTTGTTATCATATAGAATATAATGCAATCTTACTGAAACATGTGGTTGTTCATATTCAAAAAGTAATGAATTATTTCAATGCAAGCTAAAAATAATATAGGCAACTAACAAGGAAATAAATCTTGTAGCTCCCACTGAATTTGACACATAAAGGAATGTCATTTCTGTCATAAAATACTAGCTCCTGGATTTGTCAAATTGTAAGTGTTACATCACCAGTAGAAGAATCTAATAGCCAATTTATTTACTTTCCTACTCTCTAGAATGCCTACAAGTAGCAATGTACTAAGGGTGGAGTAGAGAATATGAAATTCTACTTGTGTAGATGAGGGACTAGCCATTCATGCTCTCTTTTAACTTGAATATAAGCATGCAATTCCTCCTTTATTGTCTACATAGCCACAAGGGTATTTAGCACCTTAAGGAATAATATGAGTCTAAGAAAAATACCTAGCAGATATGCTAGTAATTTCTTTACTCATTGTGGTTTAAACTCATACATCGTGACAAGTGCAAGATGTCATATATATTTGGTAGCTATAGACAAAATGTTCTCTAGTTACTCAAAATATTTTATCTTTCAATTATTTCAAAGCCGAAAAGAAGGGTAATGAAAGACAGTAAATGAGTTTAATTGTAATTGAAAATTTTCAATTATAATCCTATCTTATTCTTGTCAACCAATGAGTATAGATAGAAGTGAGTCTCACCTTTTCTTACTAGGAAAAGAGACTATGTTTGTCTTTTGAAGAAAAACAAACTTTTGTTTACGAATTATGTTGCAAAAACACAATTAAACAGAACATAGAAAGTTCAATTTAGTATTTTCGATAATTAAATTCTTAATAGAATTAACTACCCAATTAATTTACTAATTAAGACTAAGATCTAACTTGACCATCCATTATTATCAAGGTTCCTGACCAGGGCGTAAAAAATAGGGCAAGAGGTAAGCGACGAGCGTTAATTGCATTTAATGCAACTCTTAAGTTTATGATACTTGTCAAAACATTAGTAATCAAGTAGTAATGTTAAGAGCATGTTTAGTATCATCTTATGCCTCGGGTCCAAGGTCTGACCAAGCCTACTCGAATTAAGTCAACCAAGAAAAATTCTTGCACAAATTGTCAGAGGTTGACAGAGCACAACATTGCCATGGGTTGGTTGGGCCTTAAGGTCTGACCAAAGCGGTCAAACCAATTGCACGTGTTTTTGGTTGGCTGGCATAGACTTAAAATTTTCAAAGGGGTATGCACATAAATGTGTTAAAGAACATGTACAAAGAGGCATTGTAAAACCTAAAAATCTCCATAAGAGTAAAATGACCAAAATGCCCCTAATGAAGAAAAATTTTTATAAAGCTTAAATATTTTTTAATGCTATTAGATTATGAAAAATACACCAAGTAACAATTATGAAATTTATGTAAGAATTAAAATACATTTCTGTTATACAAGAAAAATAAATACTTATGTATATCATAATTATGTATGCCAATTTATTACATTAATTATTATGTATTATAATTCATAATTAAAGGAAAATCAGTAAAGATAATAGCAAAATAACTTTGTATCCATAAAATCTGATTTCTATTTTTTAAAACATCAAAAATTTCGGCCCACTTATTAGAATATAGGATCTCTATATTATATTCTCATTTTCATTTTGCAAAAACCCTAAAAACACTAAATCTGGCACAAAAGAAAAAATCCAAAGAGGAGGATCCAAAATTTTCTCCAGCAAGCACCACACCCACACACACCCCAGAACACTTTATATAGGGTTTCTTGGAGATCAAGGAAGCTTGGAAAAATTGTGGTTATTGGGTTAAGGTGTGGTTTGATTTATGGTACTCAATTGACTCGAAAATCCTTCATAAATATCATAAAATCATAACAATTGTCAAAGGTATTTTTATAACTCCAGTTTCGATTCCTGTTATTCAGTAGTGTCATGAGAAAATTATTATGCCTGATCTAGGGGTCAATGTAGGTTATCATGTTCTAAACCCTAATTTTTAGCAAGAAATGAAATCGGCATTTAAATAATTATTACCAACGATTTTATATTTTTCTCAGCTTGTATATATCATGTATAAGTCAGATAAAATGCTAAATAATTTTTAGAGGAACTCAAAATAATTATTTGGGATTTAATGGTTTTGCCGAATTGTGAAATAAAGAGAAAAAGGAAGAAATAATTGAAAAACGAATTAGGGTTAGGGTTTTTATATTTTTCCCAGGTCCAATACATGCTAATGAATGTATAAAAATTATGTAATTATTGGGGGAAATTTTAATTAGGGTTTTGTGCACTTATTTGTTACCCGATTTGAGTTTTAAAAGTATAAGGGGGTGTTTTGTAATTTCTGAAACTTTGGGGCTGATTATGGCATGTTAATATAATGTATAGATTCTGTGAAAAATAAGTAGAAGGGTATAAATTGTCATTTGATAATTGTTATGGGTTAAACATGATTAATTATATATAATATATATATAATTCGAATTGTATTTAAAACTGAGGGACTAAAAGTGTAAATTATGAAAAGTACAAGGTATGATCAGTAATTAAAGTATTAAGTATGAAAATACCATATTTGATATTATAAGGGCTTGTGTTGCAAAAATGGATAATTAAAGATTATGTTTAATTAAATTAATAACTAAAAGGGCTAATTACGTAAATTATGTAAGATCAAGGATTTGGATTGTAAATACAGAAATAGAAACCTGCTAATTATAGAAACATGCTATTTATGGAAACTTACTATTTATAGAAACCTGCTAATTATAGAAACATGTTATTTATGGAAACTTACTATTTATAGAAACCTGCTATTTTTAGAAAGTCTATTGTTGGGAAGTTTAATTATGGAACTTATTAAATCAGGAAAGTTATCATTTATGGAAAGTTAATTAAGGAAAGTCTATGTTGGAAACTTACTATCATTAGAAGCTGCTATTTTTGGAAAGTACCCAATATAACAAGAATACTAATCATGAAACATATTAATCATGGAATATGTTAATCATGGAACGTACTAATCAAGGAATCATGCTAATTATAGAAAGTTACTAAAAATAGAAAGTACTAAAAATTGGAAAGTGACTTAATCATGAACAAGTAACTTTATATGTCCTTTAACAGGTAGATCGCATTAAGAGGAGTAGCTTCCTTCTTCTATATCCATCTCTTTTCCGTTACTGCTGGACTTAAGGTACGGATATTCCGTCTTTCAGTAGGAATTCTTTCTTTTTTCATGATTCATCCCCAGAACTGCTATGCTTCCCCATTTTTATGTCTTTTGCCATGATCCTTTACATGTTTGATTTCATGACATATTCTATTGCCCGAGCTATATATACGCATGACCATGATTTACATGACTTACCACCTAGTCATGGAGGTACCATGACCGTGACACATGAGGCACTGTGTCGACTCTTACGCGTGAGGTGATTTCACGCGGCTTCTTTTCATGTTTACAGATTATATTTCATGTTTGTGCCATTATTATCAGGGGCGTAGGGGTGCATTAGTTTACCTGTTTACACGTTCATGGTGAATGGTTGGTGTGGCTCTAATCCCTCACATTGGAGCTGACCCTCACCATAATTATTATAAGAGGTCACCCCTCTATTACATGTTGAGGCAACCCCCTCTATTATATGCCTGTATTCACGACATTAATATTATGACATGTATGGTTATATGAGATCGTGTGCATCTCCTTATATTTATGTTTATACTATCCCCTGATATCTCATGAATCTTTGACTTCAGTTAACCAATGTTTTACATGTTATTTTCCTATTCCTTATGACGTATTGTCTCCAGGTTTCCTCATGACAATCATGATCTTTCGTGCTTTATACTTCTTATCCAGGATTCATACTTATTGCTTACATTGTTAGTTATATCCGTTCACTGAGCGTTATGCTCAGCCGTATTTTCTTTCTCTTTCTTATACGGCAGGTATCTAGAGGGAGATTGGGCATTGAGAGTGTGTGTGCTAGGAGTGACCATGTAGCTTCTTTCTTTTCCATCGCCGACATTTTGATGTGCTATACTATCTTGGACACATGTTTCTGTCTTTTAGAGCATCTTTTCGTTTATTCATGTTGATCTCATAATTGGAGCGATGTTGATCCGGCTTCTCCACATTGTCCTTATGTTATCATTTATGACTTTTGGCCTTTATTATGGCTTTGATATGACACCATGATTTGACGTTTTCGGGCCCTACTTCTCGGAGCGGATTTGGGTGTTACAAATTATGGGATCAGAAGGCTCAGGCATTCCGACCTGTAGGCTCTAAACTTGGACCTTTGAGGATTGGGTAGACATTAGGTTCCCAGAATCGACGTTTATCTTCTGTCGCGTTTTAACCTTTTAACCGTTTAATCATTAAACCCTTTTTGCAAATGTCAGATGGTGAACACTCGTACCGATGCTGAACTCGCTGCAGCCGTTCAGGCAGCCGTGGATGCCATGCTCCCACAGATTCGCGAGCAGGTTCGCGAAGAATACCGCTCTGGTGCTTCGGGTAGTAATCCTCCACCAGTCACTATTCATACTTGGCTTGAGCGCTTCAATAAAGCAGAACCCCGTCGTTCGAAAAGGCAGTTTAAAACCCCTGTGATGCTGAGAATTGGATCTCCCATATGGAGAAGATCTTCGACGTGATGGATTGTAATGATGCTTTTAAGACCAGATTGGCTGTGTATAAGTTCGAGGGTGACGCGTTGGTTTGGTAGAAGGCCTATAAGTAGGCCAAAGGAGGAGATGCGTGGGTCCTTACTTTGACTTGGGCAGCTTTCAAAGAGCTGTTCTTTCTTCAGTTTTTCCCTCGAGCTGAACAAGAGCGCTTGAAGAGGGAGTACCTTCCATACGCCAAGGTGCGAGTTGAAAATAGTTACTGGAGTACATGCAGCGTTTCCTCCGCCTAGCTGGTTTTCTTGGACAGGCTGCTGGCACTGCAGAAGAGCAGGCGAAGAACTTTCGTTGGGGTCTTCATAAGTCAATCCTTGACCATGTCATGTGTATACAGTTTACGGATGTTGCTCAGGTTGCGGATGCTGCACGCAACTTAGAAATCCTTCGTGACAGGGATGACTATGATAGGTTCGAATGTTCAGACAAGAGGTAAACTTTTAGTAATCGAATCTGTGAGACCGTGTTCTTTTTTATCATCCTTATCCTTATATCATGTGCCACCCAATTATTCTTCTCCCCCTTCTTTCCCCCCCCCCCCCTTTTTTTTCCCCTTTTTCCCCCCCCCCCACTCCCCTCTTTCCCCCCCCCCCCCCCCCCCCCCCTCCCCCCCCCCCTTTTCCCCCCCTTTTTTCCCCCTCCCCCAGGCACAGAGGTAGAGACGTTATCACCCGTACAGTCAGCAGGGTAGTCACAGAGTCACGGTCAGAGTGGTGACCGACAGAGATCCGACATGCAGGGATCTGACAGACAGAGCGGTGGTAGTAACTACCACAATAACAATAACAGCAACCACTCTCGTGACAAGCAATAGGGTCAATCTTATCGTTATTCGTCTGTATCTGTTATTTGATATGAATCTAACATCACGTTCCTTGGTAACAGGGAATTTGGTGTGGTGCGACCAAAGGAACAGAGGTAGCAATCACCGAACTCTACCAACTCGGGTAAATATTTGAAATAAACAAGTTTTATTATCTATATGTCTCACAGTTCATGTCGCTCGATTATCATTGAAATCCGGTTCCAGCAGTCAGGGTACCCTTGAGGGTATACTTCACCCTGTTTGCATCACATGTGGAGTAGACAAACCCCCCCCCCCCCCCCCCCCCCCCCCCCCCCCCCCCCCCCAGGAGAGTATGTCGTGCTGCTGCTAGCTTGCTTCAAATGTGGCCAGGCTGGTCGTCTTTGCGGGACTGCAAGGAAGAAACATTGGTGCTAGTTCATCTGGTCATGCTTGAACAGAAGCCAGAGCATTCAGGCCGTGTCTTTGCACTTACTCAGGATCCAGGCCGCAATACTTAGGTACCATCATGGGCATTATTTATATTTCGGCGTGCAGTGTTTGTTGTATTTGATACGGGTGCGAACAATTCTGTGATATCTACAAGTTTGCCTCATGTTTTACTTGACACCTTATTACTGATATGTATTATGTTATCCATGCCCATGAAAGGACTTGCACGTCTTACCCATGGTATATAGTGATCTTCCTCTATAGTTGATGACAAGATTCGTTCAGTTAATGCTCATTTCCTTGGATATGTCGTGAAATTTGACATAATTCTGTGGTTGACTGTTAGGCAGCACACCGTGCTACGATGACTGTCAATTCCCTCTTGTTATATTCGCGATATCATGCTCCTGAATTTATTTATCATGGTTCATTACCGGGAAAACCTATGAAGATCATTTCCGCTTTAAAAGCACGTACCTTATTATCGCATGGCTGTGAAGGTTTTCTGGCTACCATTCATGACACGACTTCTGACGTTTCTTCTATTCATGATCAGCCGATTGTTTTCGAATTTCAGGACGTATTTCCGGAAGAACTTCAGGAATACCTCTTTTCGCGATGTTGAGTTTAACATTGAGCTTATTCCCGGAGCTGAGCCAATCTCCAAAGCTCCTTATCGCATGGCACCGATTGAGTTAAAAGAGTTGAAAGACCAATTACAGGAATTGTTAGAGCGAGGTTTTATTCGCCCGAGTGTATCGCCATGGGGTGCACCGGTTCTGTTTGTCAAGAAGAAGGACGACGGTAGGTGCGATTATGTATGACTACCGTGAATTGACAAGATCACCATTTCGTAATCGTTATCCCCTTTCCATGTATCGATGATTTATTTGATTCAGCTTCAGGGCGCTAAACATATTTTCCAAGATGATTTACGACTGGTTACCATCAGTTTGCGAGTGAAAGAGCAAGGCATTTCCAGACTGCTTTTCGCACACGTTAGGTCATTATGAATTCTTGTATGCCTTTTGGTCTCACGAAAGCTCAGCTATATTTATGGACATGGATGAACCGAGTTTTTTCATGATTTTGGACTAGTTCGTCATCGTGTTCATTGATGATTATTCTGGTCTTCTCTAAGTCAAAGAAGAACACGAGGAGCATCTCCGCACTGTTTTACAGATTTTACGACAGGAGAAATTATATGCCAAGTTTTCAAAGTGCGAATTTTGGTTGAGTAAGGTGGCATTTCTGGGTCACATTGTTTCAGCAGAAGGAATTACTATGGATCCGGCGAAGGTTGAGGCTATACCAAGTGGCCCAAGACCGACGTTATGACCGAAGTACGGAGTTTTCTTGGATTAGCAGGTTATTACCGCAGATTCGTAGAGGGTTTCTCACGATTAGCCTTACCCTTAACTAAGCTTATGCGAAAGGGTGAGAAGTTTGTATGGAACGAAGAGCGAGAAAAGAGCTTTGAAGAGCTTTAAGAACGTTTGTGTAGTTTTCCTCGCCTATTCTTACTCTCCCCTCTTGTCCATGTAGATTTCCGATTTACAGTGATTGATTCTAAGAAGGGTCTTGGGTGTGTACTCATGCGCTGGAAAAGTGATTGCCTATGCCTCCGAACAACTAACGGCCCTATGAGGTGAAACTATCCCCCCCCCCCCCCCCCCCCCCCCCCCCCCCCCCCCCCCCACCCCCCCTCCCCCCCCTCCCCCCCCCCCCCCCCCCCCCCCCCCCCCCCCCTACTCATGATCTAGAGTTAGCAGCCGTTGTCTTCGCTGCTTAAAATATGGAACATTATTTTATGGGCGTCGGTGTGATATTTTACCGATCATAGAGCCTTACATAACATCTTCACGCAGCTGAGAATTAAAATGAGTTAAAGGCGTGGTTGGAGTTATTGAAGGATTATGACACCAACATTCTGTACCATCCGGGTAGCAAATGTGGTGGATGATGTTTGAGTAGGAAGTCGGGTATGATAGCCGGTATCAAAGTGGAAGAAGGGATTATTCGTGACCTTGAGCGTTTGGATATCGAGTTATGTGTTCGTGGACATAATGGTTTCTGGGCTAGTCTGAGGGTTGACTCTAAACCTAATTTCACAAGGGATCATACAGTAGAAGGATGACGGAGAAATCTGCGGCAATTATTTAGAATATTGATCAGCAGACCGAATTTCGCGTTGATGACGATGGCATTTTATGGCAGGGTACTAAATTATGCGTACCAGAGGGATCTCCACTTCGAGAGCCTTGATGACCTAAACGGGAAATGCGCTCATAGTTCTTTTTTTTTTTTTTTTTTTTTTTTTTTTTTTTTTTTTTTTTTTTTTTTTTTGTTTTTTTTTTTTTTTTTTTTTTTTTTTTTTTTTTTTTTTTTTTTTTTTTTTTTTTTTTTTTTTTTTTTTTTTTTTTTTTTTTTTTTTTTTTTTTTTTTTTTTTTTTTTTTTTTTTTTTTTTTTTATATTTTTTTTTTTTTTTTTTTTTTTTTTTTTTTTTTTTTTTTTTTTTTTTTTTTTTTTTTTTTTTTTTTTTTTTTTTTTTTTTTTTTTTTTTTTTATTTTTTTTATTTTTTTTTATTTTTTTTTTTTTTTTTTATTTTTTTTTTTTTTTTTTTATGTTTTTTTATCATTTTCAGATTATCCAGGTTCTGACGAGATGTATCACGGATTCAGCAACACTTTGGTGGAGTGGTCTGAAGCGCGATGTGGCTAGTTTGTGTCAAAGTGTTTTAAACCTGTCAGCAGGTTAAGATTGAAACACCAAGGCAGTGGACTTTGCACCGTTAGCGTTCTGTTTGGGAAGTGGGGACTAAAACTATCCAGGATTTTGTTATCAGGGTTACCACGGACTCAGAGGAAGGCACGATGTATCTGGGTTGTTGTAGATCGTTTGACTAAATTCGCACATTTTCTTCCTATCCGTAAGGATTACCCCGTTAGTAAAATAGCAGAAATGTTCCAACAAGAAATTATTCGATTACACGGTACTCCATCAGCGATCGTGTCAGATAGAGATCCACGTTTCAACGTTCTCGTTTTGGAAGGGTTGTAAGAAAGCTTGGGAACAGGCTTAAGTTTAGTACAGCTTTTCATCCTGAGACCGACGGACAGTCGGAGCGTACGATTCAAACATTAGAGGATATGTTACGTTCATGTGCTTTAGAATGGGCAGGAAATTGGGATGACTATTATTATGTCTAGTGGGCGTTTCCTACAATAACAGTTGTTGCGAGCCATTAAATGTGCTCATTTGAAATGTTGTATGTAGGAAATGTCGATGCTCCTCTTTGTCTGGGATCAGGTTGGGGAAGTATTCTTGAGGGGTCCGGAGTTGATTGAGGTGATAATGAAAAGGTCGCCATCGCCAGGGAAAAGCTTAAGGAAGCTCAGACTCGTCAGAAGAGTTACACAGATAGGCATGCAAGCATTAGAGTTCCAGCGGGTGAGCGTTTTATGAAGGTATCACCTACACGTGGAGGTCAGGCGGGGGGGGGGGGTTTTTTTTTGGGGGTATCAAGGGCAAGCTTAGTCTCGTTTCATCGGACCGTTTGAGAATTCTTGATCGCGTTGGTGGAGGTTTCCATTCATATGGCGTTTACCTCCTCAGCTATCTATGTTCACAAATGTGTTTCATGTATCATTACTCAGAGGTTCACGTAATCATCCTTATTCCGTTGTCTCTTATCCATTCGATCAGATCGTGAGGATTTATCTTATACAAGAGCCTGAGTCTATTCTAGACGGTCAGGACAGAGTCCTGAGGAACAGACGAGTTCCTTTTGTCAAAAATTCTTTCTAGGAATCATCCGAGCGAGAAGCCACTTGGGAGACCGAGGAGTACTATACGGATCTTCTTATCCTCATTTCTTCCCTGATCTGGTATGTTCTTTTCAGTCGTATTCATGTTTCTAATTCGAGGGGACGAATTGTTTCTTTTCGGGGGAGCGTTGTAAAACCTAAAAATCTCCATAGAGTAAAAATGACCTCCCCCCCCCCCCCCCCCCCACCCCCCCCCCCCCCCCCCCCCCCCCCCCCCCCCCCCCCCCCCCCCCCCCCCCCCCCCCCCCCCCCCCCCCCCCCAAATGGCCCCTAATGAAAGAAAAATGTATAAAGCTTAAATAAATTCATTTTAATGCTATAAAGTATGAAATACAACAAGTAAACAATTATGAAATTTATGTAAGAATAACCTACATTCTTGTTATACAAGAAAAATAAATACGTATGTATATATATTATGTATGCAATTTTTAACTTAATTATATATGTATTATAATTAATAATTAAAGTAAATAAGTAAAGATAATAGCAAAAATAAATTTGATAATCTATAAAATCTGATTTCTATTTTTTAAAACATCAAAAATTTCCGCCACTTATTAGAATATAGGTCTCCTATATTTATCTTATCAATTTTATTTTGAAAAACCCTAAAAACACTAAATCGGCACAAAGAAAAATCAAAAGAGGAGGCATCCAAAATTTTCTCCACCAAGGAACGTTTTTTCTATGGTTCTTGGAGTTCAAGGAAAGCTAGGAAAATTTCTGGTTCATTGGGTTAAGGTGTGGGTTGATTTATGGTACTCAATTGACTCGAAAATCCTTCATAAATTCATAAAATCATCAACAATTGTCAAAGGTATTTTTATAACTCAAGTTTCATCATGTTAATTCAGTATGTTAATGAGAAAAAATTATTATACATGATCTAGGGGTCGATTTAGGTTAATCATGTTCTAAACCCTAATTTTTAGCAAGAAATGAAATCGGCATTTAAATTATTATTACCAACGATTTTATATTTTTCTCAGCTTTGTATTATCTCATGTATAGTCAGATAATGCATAACTAATTTTTAGAGGAAAGCTCGAAATAATTATTTGGGATTTAATGGTTTTGCCGAATTGTGAAATAAAGAGAAAAGGAGAAATAATTGAAAAACGAATTAGGGTTAAGGGTTTTTATATTTTCCCAGGTCCAATACATGCTAAATGAATGTATAAAAATTATGTAATTATTGGGAACATTGTAATTAGGGTTTTGTGCACTTTATTTGTTACCGAATCTTGAGTTTAAAAGTATAAGGGGGTGTTTTATAATTTTTGAAATTCGGGGGAGATTATGCATGTTAATATATGTATAGATTCTGTTGAAAAATAAGTAGAAGGGTATAAATTTCATTTGTAATTGTTACTGGGTTACCATGATCTAATTTATATACATATAATATAAAACGAAGTTGTATTTAAAAACTGAGGGACTAAAAGTGTAACTTATGAAAGTACAAGGTATGATCAGTATTACGTATTAAGTAGAAAATACCATTTTGATATTATAAGGCTTGTGTTGCAAAAACTAAAAAAAATGATAATTACAAGATTATGTTTAATAAATTAATAACTAAAAGGGCTAATTACGTAAATTATGTAAGACAAGGATTTGGAATTGTAATACAGAATTAGAACCTACTTAATTATAGAAATATTGCTATTTATGGAAACCTATTTATAGAAACCTGCTATTATAGAAACATGTTATTTTGGAAACTTACTATTATAGAAACCCTGCTATTTTTAGAAGTCTATTGTTGGGAGTATTAATTATGAAAATTCAGTAAACAGGGAAGTTATCATTTATGGAAAGTTAATTAAGAAAAGTCTATGTTGGAAACTTACTATCATTAGAAGCTGCTATTTTTGGAAAGTACCCAATATAACAAGAATACTAATCATGAAACATATTAATCATGGAATATGCTAATATTGGTAACAGTTTCTAATCAAGAACTCATGCCTTAATTATAGAAAGTTACTAAAAATAGAAAGTTACTAAAAATAGAAAGTTACTAAAAATGGAAAGTAACCTTAATCATGAACAAGTAACTTATATATGTCCTTTAACATGTAGATCGCATTAAGCAGGAGTAGCTTCCATCTTCTTATCCATCTCTTTCCGTTACTGCTGGACATAAGGTACGGATATTCCGTCCTTTCAGTAAGGAATTCTTTCTTTTCATGATTCATCCCTAGAACTGCTATGCTTCCCCGATTTTATGTCTTTTGCCATGATCCTTTACATGTTTGATTTCATGACTTAATTATTGCCCGAGCTATATATACGCATGACCATGACTTTAATGATACACTGTCATGGCATTGGTACCATGACCGTGACACATGAGGCACCTGTGTCACGACTCTTTCGCGTTGAGAGTGATTTCACGCGGCGTCCCTTTCATGTTACCAGATTATATTTCATGTTTGGCCATTATTATTCAGGGGCGTATGGGTGCATCTAGTTTACATGTTTAACGTTCATGGTTGATTGGTTGAGGTGTGTGCTCTACATCCCATCACACTTGGAGTGATCCCTCCACCCATCTTAATATAACAGGTCAACCCTCTATTACATGTTGAGGAACCTTATTATATGCATGTTATTCACGACATTATTATTATGACATGTATGGTTATATGAGATCGTGGGCATTACTTTATTATTTTTGTTTTGTATACTATCCATGTTAATCCTGACATCTTTGACTTCACGTTACCATGTATTACATGTTTATTTCCTATTCCTTCACGACGCATTCTCCAGGTTTCTCATTGACACTCCTGTATTCTTTCCGCTGCTTTATACTTATTATCCAGGTTTCATACTTATGCTTACATTGTTATTTATCCGTTCACTGAGCGTTCTGCTCGCGTATTTCTTTCTACTTTCTTTTACGGCAGTTCTAGAGGGAGATTGGGCATGAGAGAGTGTGTGCTTAGGAGTGACCCATTTAGCTTTCCTTTCTTTATCGCAGACATTTTGTGTGCTATACTATTTGGACCCTGTTTCGTCCTTTGACTTTCTTTATACGGCTTCATGTTGATCTCTATTGGGAGCGTGTTGACATTTCGGCTTCCACTTTGTTCTATGTTATCATTTATGACTTTATGCCTTTATTATGCTTTGATATGACACCATGATTATGACGTTTCGGCCTACTCTCCGGAGCGGGTTTGGGTCGTTACATGCATGTAAAACAACTTTGTATCACTGATTTTAAAAACCTTAATAATGACACTGTAGTGACATTCCATGGTCCACGGTAACTCCAATCGAACTCGCAAAGAAGCGGAGAAAAAGGTCAGCGCGAAGCATATTAAAAACCTTGTTTCTTTAGGGAATTA
The DNA here is from genome assembly GCA_026074375.1 of Tanacetum coccineum. Lineage (NCBI taxonomy): Eukaryota > Viridiplantae > Streptophyta > Magnoliopsida > Asterales > Asteraceae > Tanacetum > Tanacetum coccineum. The sequence goes on along the minus strand of BQNB010025593.1, from coordinate 33,190 downwards.
CGTAAAAACAACCCGCCTTAAACTATCTCTTATAGTTTGTTCTAGTGGATGAGCCGTACTTCCCATGAGTCCATAGCGTCCAGTTTTTAATTCAAGAAAACAAGTTTCATAGTTTAAAGTCTTATTAATTTTTCACAAAAACAATTTTCCACGAAACAAATAGCTGGTCACAATGAGCATGCATTAGGCGTGTGAAATTAATAGACATATTTAACATTATCTTTCTCTATAAGTATTAGTCCATATTGCATATTGATTAGGCGTGTAAACAAGTAGACAAATAAACAACTATGCACATAAAGATACATAATACCAAAGATAACATTAAACATACAAGTAAACATGTAAAATCCGAGTTCTTAGGCGAGTCTTCCCCAACAGGAGAACCACCCTCACTAGGTTTTCTGCTCAGTACCCTAGACACCAATGCATCAACAATACGCTAAAAAAACAAACACATAAATTTTAATTGAGTGGGTCTTATAGCCGGAATAGACAAAAATTAAAAAGGAGGCATATGATCCGTCCCAAAACCACACACATAAACAAGTATGCGTAATTGAGAGACGAATACAATTATAGTTTAGTAGTATACGTATTCCAAAAGATTTAAAGAAAATTGCTTTTGATCAAAGCAATTCCTAAAACCTCCCGGGTCGTTTATCCCCCAACGAAATCGTGAATTGAAAATCGGTAACGTTCGTGATCGCGCGTTTTGAATAGTTAAGAAGATTTTGATTTTGGTTTTCTAAATCCTACTAAATGTAAATGACGAGTAAATAAATGCATGAAAACGAGTCGACAATTAAAAACGTAAAAACGTTAACGAGTACTTAAAAACGCGACAAATAAGCAAGTATATTAAATTTAAGCCCTAAAAATGCAAATCTAATTTTTATAAATCCTAAATGACAAAAGAAACTTTTTAGAAAAAGAATTATATTTATTTTTTATTATGATTTAAAAAATAATTTAATCTAAATAATTCCTAAAAAACAAACTGATTTATAAAAATTCAGGAAAAATACAGAAAATACTACAAGACGAACAGAATACATGAAAATTATAAAATCATGCACACCTTATACCAATAAGCTGTTACTCAGCTTATAAGAGCTTATAGCTCAAAACTGCAAAGTGGGCTTAAGAAATAAATGATGCAGAGATACACACATAGAAGTCCCAAGGGCAGTTGGTTTGGGTGTGTATGATAAAAGGCTAGTAGAGAGGGGAGTTCGTGGGTTCGAGCCTTGCTCACCCTTGCACTTCCCCTTTCCTGGCTTTTTTTTTTATTTTTTGAAATTTCTTTTTGCAACCTTTTCAAATAAGCACAAGTTCCAACTTTAACAAAAACAACTTATTATTTTTTTATCCCATAAATATTCTTAGAAAGCACCAAGGTACCACCGACGTTTAAGTTCACAGAGGTGAACTTTTAAAGGCCTTTACGCCTTACCTGAAAATGGCTTTAAGCTCAAATAAGCTTAAACAAGAATCTAAAGCTAACAATTGATAAACCAATTTAATTTCAGCGTATCTAAGGACCAAAATAAGCAAATTTAACTCAGAATACGCTTGTATAAGAATAAGCTAAATTGTCGAACTAGCACCCCTAAAGAAATGCTTAAACAGGCAACTATAAGCTCTAATTGGGATTAACTAAAGAACATTAACCTCAAATAAGCTCAAATCTTAAAGTCTACTATCTAATCTACTTGTGCATCAAAATTCAGATCTTAAAACAACCTAGAACCTATCTGAATCTTAACTCAAAACTAGGACATTGGACTAAATTGAAGACAGTTTTGACTAACAATGAGTAAAAATGGTAAAAACTCAGAACCATTGCATAAGTCTTTAAGACCAGATATCAAACTTGTATAGGAGGCTAAAATGAACATGTTTAAACTCTTTTTAAACCTCAAATCTAAAAAAACAAAGGAAATGACTCTAAAACTGCTTTTGTGTTCACAGTGGTGAAAATTTGTGAAGGAAAACTCGAGTTTTTATGAAAAACTTGTTTAAGTATTATCCTAAACTATTTTTAAGACTAATCTAAACAATCCAAATGGCAAGAACACTAGCAGTACTAACTTTAGAGTTAGTACTGCCTTAGTCCCAAACACCCCTTTAAATGGCAGATTGGCAAATTAAGCTTGTAAAAACGATTTTTAACACTAAAACTTGAAATACCAGATATTGCAGAGCTCTAATAACAACTATTGAACAAATCTAAACAATCATTTAAGCACAAAAAGCAAGATCTAACCTAATGCAACTTTTGGAAAGATTTTAAGACAATTTAAGCAAAAACATGAAATCAAAAGATCTAAACTACAATAGACAAAAACAGATGAACAAAGCACTTAGATAAGAAATAATAAGCACATCAATAAGCAGAAATAAGTATAAGCTAAAAATGACTAGAAAGTGAACTAGGAAACTTACAAGAGGTCCATAGAATTTAATGAAGACCTAAAAACTAATCCTAAACCCTCTAATCCAGCTTATGAAACAGCTTCAAAACCAAATCCAAAGCTTAAGCAAGCTTAATCAACCAATAACCAATTCCAACATCAATTGCTTCCAAAACCAAATATAGCTTAAAAGTTCCAAATAAAAGCTCAAACAGGCTTAAACAAGTTTAATGAACATGTATAAAACAGAATTAAGTAAATTGAGTATAACTTGAATAATAAATGAACAATATGGATAAGAGAAAATATTTTTGATTTTTTATTGATTAATAAAGAAGGATTACAAGACAACGTATTTAAATGACAAGGTAATATAAAGTGCAGAAATTAAATTGACAAGTAAAGAAAAACGGAACACCAATCTAAATGCGTAATTGGGAACAACTAAACTGAAAAAATCTAAATCCTATTTATAGAAGACTTGAGGAGCGTCCATGAGGTGGATTGTGCTTCTTATGTGAGTAGAAAGCCTTGAGTACTCTCCAAGCAAAGATCCCAGCCATCCATCCTTGATTTAATCATTAAAATGTAATCTTGGCCCTTGATTTAATGTGCAACTTTGTGGATTGCCAGCGTGGCAGGTTGTTGAGAGTGTCATGCTTTCCTTGTGTGCATGAGAGGAGCGTGTGCTTGATAGTGACATGTGGGGATTTTACCTTGTTTGTTTTACATATGTAAATGAGAAGGATGATGAACAGTTCATTCACCAGCCCTTTTTCTTTTACTGTTTTTGACCTTAGTTTAAATGTTGACCTTGGGTTCGGTATAATTGAGCTTGGAGGGTTTTGGTGGTTTTAAAATTTGGGCCCGGGTTTAATTAGGTGTTAAAATAACACCATAACAATGTTAAGTGAAATCATAACGACCATTAGTCCTTAGTTAGCAAAAAGGACTAACAATGCAAAGTTTATGGACTAATGGTGAAATATTTTTGGATTAACGGTGTAAGGGTTTTAATGGTTGTTTTGAGGATTTTAGATTTTAGGGCTTGGTTTTGGAATCCACTTTGATAAATGCACATCATCGGCCTTGGCTTCTTCACGCTCTTTCTAATCTCGTGCTTGATTTTGTCCTTTTTGGCTTGATCTTGTCTTTTTGTCCATTATCCGTTCCCTGCACATGATAAACACAAAACACACAAATACAACACATTTTTGGTATGTTTTCGGTCTTTTTGGCATATTATAGTGAATAAAAGATATGTGTAATTTACCACATACCAAATTCTCCCACACTAAGATATTGCCGTGACCTCACGCAATGTTATGAATGTACTTTTTGAAAACCAACGAATTTAAATCCCTTTGACTAATAACCTCGATAAAGTAGCTTAGTATTCATCAAAAGAGAATTAAGGATCGTTAGTTTTTTAAAACGCCCCGGTTTTTACCTTTTACTATAAATAGCCTTGTATTCATCATCACAAAACACATATTTGACTTTCATTGTAAAATTACAACTTTTTGAGATCATTTGAATAAGAAACACATTATTACTAGTGCACAAAAAGGTAAATTCGCCATCCTTGATTTTTCACTAGCCCGCAAACTAAGTTCAAAAACGAAATTATTGCTCGATACAAGTTAAGAATGCTAACACTATTTATAAATACTAATTGTGTACTTACTTTTCCTCCCGCAAATTCTAATTTTGTATCTCAAGATTTACTTAAGTCATATACCCGAAGGCTCTTTAAGACTTGTTTCGATACTTATTTAATCCAAAAATAAAGCGAGGCGGTTAAAAATAAAATTTAGCTTCCACCCTTATCTTGAAAAACCGATGAAGTGAACGAAATTTTAGCTTTTGTTGCTTTTGCCTTAATTCATGTCATATACCCTAAGGCCCTTTAAGATATAATCAAGTAATATTATTTACACCATATACCTTTAGGTACTTTAAGGTGAAAATAATTAAGCAACATTTTTCCAATCACTAATTTTATAAGTACCATATACCCTAAGGATCTTTAAGGTACAAATAATTTCATGATTAGTATTACTTTATGCCATATACCCTTAGGCTCTTTAAGGCAAAAAGTAATAAAAATGATTAACTCTACTCATACCATATACCCTAAGGCTCTTTAAGGTATAAGTAAAGAAATAAACCATGTGATGCATATAATAAGCCACAATTCGAATCATCGACTTCCAAATCAAAGGAAAGTTACTAAAAATTAAGTTGAACCGGACAACCTTATTTATTAAACATTTATGCATATAAGTGAGACAAGCTAATGGGAGAAAAAGCCACAATTAATATTTATAAGCCTTAAAGAAATCCAACTATTAGTTCACATTCTAATTCTATTTGGCTCTATCATTTTTTGTTCTCGTAATTTTAAATCTTTAATCAAAAGATCCCGCGAATACTTAGCTATATAAACTAGCTTTGCATATTTAAAGTCAACTATGGAAACTTGCAAAATCTTGGCTTGATTAAGCTAGAATTCGCATTTTAAAGCTTCTTGTATAAAGGACTAGCAAAAGCTAAAGTTTATAATGGTTAAGGGGTCTAGCTAGGGCTCAACACGCCCGGTCAAGTCAAAAATATACTCTTATTCTCACCAACAGAAAAGCCAAAAATTGGTGTTTAACATAACATTTTTAATTTTCTAAACAGGCATATTGGAGGTAAAACAAGGTTGCGTGAGCATGCAAGTAAATCATATCGATAGATAACCCCCCCATACTAGAACGAAACATTGTCCTCAATGTTTAACGAAAAAGGCAAATGCAAAAAAATTCCAAGTGTGAAAAGGGAAGCACAATAATATTCATGATCAGGATTAAGGATTCCAAAATAAGCAAAGATCGAAGACCGGACGATTGGAGGATTGAAAACGAGCACGGGTCTTCATGATCTTAAGGAATCCTGCAAAAAACAGTACCACAAACCATAGAAAGAAGCACGCCCCCACACTTAGGCTATAAAATCACACACTTATTTATTAAGAAAAGAAAATAGAAAGAAGAAAAGACACGGGTTGCCTCCCGAGAAGCGCTTATTTTTGTTAACCGAGTCTTGAGCCTGACTCGATCCCCCACACTTGAGCTTGGTCAAGGAGGATAGAAATGGAGATACGGGACATCCAAGTGAGGAATGTCCCCTCCAGAAATCATCATCGGGCTTTTAGAAAAATCAAAAGTGATTTTGGCCCGATGAGATGAGAAAGGAGAAGAGAAAATACCAGGTTTGAACACTTTGTCCTCGTTTTCGGATGAAAACGGGAGCAAAAGGTCAAACACTGGACAAAGGGTGGGTTGGGTGGGCAAAAGATTAGGCATAAGAACATCGTGTTCAGAAATGTCACCCACCACTTTCTTAGTAACAACGCCCGCATCGGGTTCAAAATTAAAGCAAATCTCAACATCCGGTGGTTCCGGAGGAGGACGGGGAAGAGATGGATCATCAAAATGATCAAGAGAAAATGACTCATTTTTGGGAAGGGGAAGGGAGTCACTGCTAAGCAATTCTTCAAGAAAACGAATATCCCCTTCCGAGTCATAGTCGTCGATCTCAATGCCCGGTGGCATCGAGTCATCGGAAGCAAGAAATAAGTCGATCTCCTCCATAAGAGAGTCACTATCCTCAACGGGTATGGGAGGTGGAGAGAGAGTCTCAAGAATCGTATCAGCAATTTCAGAATTAAGTTCTTCCGGCGGTCGTGGAGATGAATTATCATACGACAAATTCTCAGCAAGACTAATTTCTTCCTCAGGTTCCAAGTCGATATCAACAATTCCCGGTGGAATTGGATCGGTATGAGCGAGTTCACCGGAGAACTCCTCGAGAAGATAATCAAACTTAGGAGAAGAATCAATTAAAGTATCACGGTTAAGCAAAGATTCGATAAGATTAGACTCGGCATTAAAGGAATGCGGATCTATCTTGGTAGAAATGATTTCTTCGTCATCAAAAAGAGGGTTCGAATAAATTTTGAAATTTTCTTTAGGAACGTCCTCATCAGAAAGTGACTCGTCATCACTAGAGGTGAAATCGTCGTTTGAATCAAAGAGAGGATTCGAGAAAGTCGTAAAAGTCGAAGAAGATTCATCACCAACGGGCACATCACACTCACTTTCACCATCGGATAAATCCGCGGACTCACTTGGGGTAGGGACAAGGTCTTCAACACTAGACTTGATTGTGTTAGCCGATTCCGTTACCGGAATAGTGTCGAGATGCTCATCCTCCATTATGAGAGAGTCCGGAATGGGTAAGTCGGGTGTGATTGCGGAAGGCCTAATCATATAACATTCCCTTATTTTATTATTTTCATCATAAATGGAAGGCATCCAAAGTTGTTGAACTTTTAAATCAAACCGTTTTTGATAATCATCATCACAATCACCGTCGGAAATAACGTCGGACTCACTTGGGATTGGAATAGGATCTTTAACACTAGATTCAAGTGAACCTTTTTGTGTGTCAAGATGCTTATCCCCCATTTTTAGAGAGTTAACGGTTTTCACGGTTGAAAAAGGAATACGTTTGGTAGAAATTGTGAAATTTCTTAAAGTCGGATCAATTCGTGATTTTCTTGAACGAATAGAAGCTTGAGGAATAGATTTTTCTTCGATATTTAAGCACTCTTGACTTTTACGTTTAGCTTCTAACTCCGCGGCCTCCTTTTCTATGGCGATTCGTTTCTCATCTTCTTGCCTCGCGGCTTCCTCGAAAATTCGTTTCTCTTCTTGAATTTTAATCATTTCTCGCAACATTTGCATCGTTTCCTCATGTAACTTGATTTCTTCCATCTCTTCGGCTGAGTGACATGATAATCCATATGATATCCCCCGCAATTTTCGCAAATCGGCTCACCATAAATCGCACCATAATTGTGTACAATATAGAATCGTCATGTAAATCACCACAAATGGTACAACAAATATATTGACATTCATTTTGCAAATCATATGGTTCATAATTATCACTAAAGTTTTGATTGTTACACGGTTTCCGGTTCAAAATTAAACGGACACGTGATGGCTATCAGAACCGTCGTAATGATTGTTACACAATTATTACAAAATATGTCGAATATTGTTTGATGTGGTCGGAAAATTCGGAAATTGTCGAAAGAATTTTTTTTTTTTTTGGATTACATCGTGGACAAAATGAACCGACAAATGGCTCTCCACAGTCGTAGCAAGGTTTATAAAATGACATGTCGAAGAATTAAACAATTTAGAGGATAAGAAGAAAGAATTCAACGGATTTTAAGTTAGGGAGATTATTTTTGGGGTTTTATATTTTTTTTTAAATTTTTTTTTAACAATCGATTTTAAACGGATACACGGAAGACAACTTAAAACCAAAATAGATCACTACTTCATGGTTAGCTCTCAAAATTGCTTTCAATGTGAGCCGGACTTCGTAAGTGACACAAATGGTTAAGTTTTTGAATCTTTGTTCGAATTGGAACTTTTCAAGTTCAACCCGGTAAACTTTTTTTTTATTTATGATAACACCTCAAGTTGAAGGTATTATTTTGTTGGTGTTCTTTTAGGCAACTTTGTTTTTAATTTTATATAAAAGAAAATAAAATGGAAATAAAAATATTTTTGGATTTTTATATTTTTATAAGAACGAAAATAAACTTCCCGAAGAAAGGATCTTCAAGGCTCGAACACGAACAATCCCGTAAAAATCGCTACACCTCTCCCCGGCAGCGGCGCCAAAAATTGATCCGTCCAAATCAATACGTATAAAATATATAATATATAAATACGTAATAATAAGGATAGAAACAATTATAGTATAGTAAGTATTTTCCGTCGGGTTCTAGAAAATCGCTTTTAACCAAAGCAATTATCAAAAACCTCTCGGGTCGTTTCCTCGACGAGAATTAAAATGGGAAATCTACGTTTTTTTTCGTTCAAGTTGTAAATCGAGCTTGATTATCACTTAAGTTTTTGGGTTTGGTTTTTTTTAAATCTACTAAAAGGGAAAACATATAAAAGGGTAACTAAACTTTTGAATTTAAACTATTTTTAAACTAATATTAATTTTAAGATTAAAAACTACAAGATTATACTAAAATTGATCTAAAAGATATAAATGAAGAAAATGGGCTTTGCTAGTTGACGTTAAATGTACCATTAAGTGCGTGTTTAAGTTTAACAACATTAAAATCCTCGAAAACAAGTTAAAGAAATTAAATGACAAGTAAAGATAAAGTGCTTCTTAGAAAAATAAATGACAGTATTTAAAGCTGCATTAAAAAAAAATACGGTATGTAAATTGAAAAATTCAAATGACTATTAAATTTCTTAAACCTATTAAAAACCCGCACCTAAATTCCAAATCACTAATCACTATAGCACGCACAAGTACACTACTCACTTAATTATAACAAAGTAAACTAGCACAATATAATATCCAAACATAAACATTTTTTAGCTAATAATTCTAAACTACTAGTATTAAAAGGAAAAAAGGGTAACCGAATGAAGAACCGCAATGAATATAAAAACCACCCGATCGTACAAACTTAATAAACAAATAAGTCATCCCTTTACAGCTTTAACTTCACTAATTAGCGCATAAAGGTGTCAACTTTTATCTACTATTTATTTTCATAAAAAACTAAAAGATCAAAAACTTTATCTATTTATTAACCTTAAAGACACTTATGCTCCGTACCTTAGATGTAGTAGGATGGAATAAGAAATAAACATGAAAAGTAGAACAAAATAAGCTAATAAAAAGATAAAAACTTTAGATATAAATCCACCCGAAACTAAGATGTTCAAGCAAGTGAACTCGGGATCGGGAATATTTAAAGGATTTAGATCTAAGAAAAAATTAAGCTAGAATATAAAGCAACAATGCTAGAAAATAAGCTAAAATATAAGATCTATTATTTTTAGATCTAATCCACCCGAAACTAAGGTGTTCAATCAAGTGAACAAGAGACGGGTATATTTAAGGATTAGATCTAAAAGCAATAAGCTAGAAAAATAAGCAATCGAAAAATAAGCTAAAATAAGCTCACTCGAAAAGTTCTAAATCGAAAACAATATAAAATAAGCTAGTCTAAATAAGCTATGGAAGTAGATTATTAGAATATAAGCTTAAAAGTTAGGATCCAAAAATAAGCTATAAGCATGAGCTTATTTGAAAATAAGCAAAAGAAAAGAAAGAGTAGAAGAATAAGCATAAAGATAAAAAGCATTAATAAAACCAACCTTAAAAAGCATCTTCATTCATGAAAAATAAGCCAATACAATAAGTTGAGAATAAGCTAAAAAGCTTTTACAATAATAAGCTAAACTATTCTACTCCTAAAACTACCCTATACTACTAATTTTTAATAAACTAAATATAACACTAAATTCTACCCAAATTCTAACACTCTTTTCTGCTGATGCGTGCTTCAATATATAGCCCAAAGTAGGTGGGGGTATTTTCGTCATTTTAGGCCTCTATCTACTCATATTGCTGGATCTAGGGGTATTTTAGTCTTTTTGCGCTCCACCAACTGCCTCATTATTGCCATAGTCTGACCTCGTACTGACACATGCCTACCTCGTACTGACACGCGCAGAGTGCCACGTGTCACACTCTGATTGGTCAGCCGCCACTGGAACAGTACCTCGTACTGACATAACTGCCACCTCGTACCTGCCACCTAGGACCTCGTACTGACGCTCTGCCACCTAGGACTGACACCTCGTACCTCGTACTGACACACCTGCCATCTGACACTCAATCATTAGTTGGCCACGTGTCACCACCTGAGTGGTGCCACGTGGCATGTTACTATTCCGCCGCCGACCGGTCAACCGCCACCGGACCACCGGTCAACGGTGGTCAACGGCGGCAGTCAACAGTGGTCAACGCCGCTGGACCACCGCCCAATAGCGGCGGTCAACGATGGTCAACGGCGGGGGACCACCGTCGGACCACCGTCGGACCACCGCCGGACCACCGGTCAACCACCGGTCAACGGTGGTTGATGGTCAGTCAACTGGTGGGCCGGGTCGGGTCTTGGGCCGGGTCAGGTCGGGTATTGGGCCGGTTATTAGGCCGGGTCATGTTCGGGTCGGGTTTGGGTCGTGGGCCGGGTCGGGTCGTGAGGGGGATAAACCCCTCTGCAGGTTTCGAACTAGGGACCGGTGATATAGAAGCATGTATATTTTAGCCAATATCAGAAATTCATTAAAAATACAGACTCTAACATAAGGGCACTTAAAACTACAACAAAGAACCTTCAGGAAAATCTTATCAATTAACCCAGACAATCCTCACTAATACAAGTGAAAAAGACAAGACAAGAACAACAAAGGGTAAGGAAAACTTGAAGGAGCCGGTTCCTCATGACTTACTAGTTGTTCAAACTTAATGTCCCCAAAAAATCCAAACCCTTAGACAATCCCCACAGGCAAACTGAGAGCTACTCTATTCTTGGAACCTTGAAGGGACAAATGGGTGGGGCAGACCCATACAGAACTCTGAAACATGCTTTGTAATTAGTGGAAATCCTGAGGAAATTCATAATATGAAGGCTTAGGAGGATGAAGGGGACATGGATGTGGCTTGGGACATTACATTCAAGGATGTAGAAAGGCTTAGGCAATTTCTCACACCTACCATACATACGCTAATAGGACATGTCCATGATAAGGAGAAAATTGTAACAGAAGAGGAACATGATTGTGATATTCCTCTACATGATGGCGTGATGCAACCTTTGACCCCTCAGAAAGTTCACATCACACCGCCCGATTATGTAGCATTAGCTACTAATCCTATTTTGAACAAGCAATTGAATGAATTCAGGGAGGAGTTTTCTGATATTACTAGGGTTGCCAAAAAGGCAAATGGTGACCCTGTTAACAATGTAAAGGAACTTCATGTGGATATAAAGACATATGATTATAAGACCATCATTTAAAAATTACTACACCAAGTGAGCCAATCATCCCACGAAACCGGTATGACAAAGAGGGAAATGAAATCCCATCAGCTTATACGGTCTAAATTTATCAGAAGTTTTCCTATCCAGTACTAATATTAACCAACCATAATGATGTCACTGCTACTCTCTCTCGCACTTGATTTCAAGTGAGGGGAGGAACACCCTATTACTTGGCAAATAAGAATGGAGTCAAGCTCGTGACTAAAACAAAAACAAGCGCTTCGTGGGAGGCACCCATGCCTATCTTTTTATGTTTCATTATAATATATTGGTCTTACATGTTTTCTCAACTTTATTTTACAGGTTCTAGCAGCTAGGAGGCTGAAATTGAGACTGACTCAACCTATATATGTGTGGTAAACTTAGCTGCTGTAGCAGCAGTTACGGCGTAACAACTATAGTTACGCCGTAACTTATCAATTATGGCGTAATCACCGAGGTTACACCGTAACCTTCTTCTAAAACCTTTAAAAATAAGTTTGAAACTTTTGCTAAACCTTATACAATTAAATGAACTTTGTGGGTATGTTCTTTGGAAGCCCTCACGAGACTTCACTCGTCCACTTGGGCCACGAAGTGGTTTAAAAGGCTTGTTGCATATGCTAAATGCAACAGTGATTCCTACGAAAGTGAGTTAGATTGTAGTGTATATTTATCCATGAACGTTTAATGCTCTTTGTTGTCTAGTGATTTTAAGGGAAACGAGGTTGTTCTATAGACACTTTGCAAGAAGTCAACTCTTGCAATTATCACTCGGTGAAGAGAGCAACACCTAGGGGAGTCTTTTGTTATAATTCTACTCTTATTTCATTATTTCATTTCTTTAATTGTATAATAGGGACATTGTACAAACCAAGTGGGGGGATGGGAGTAGAATTACCACTTGACCTATATTTGCCTTTGATTTCCTAGTTTTCTTTGAAAAATGGTGCCAATTTTAAAATTTTGACATGTTTTTCTTACTAAATAGAATAAATCTTTTCCGAGCACAGTGTTATCCTTAATTAATTTAGTGAGATTAAGCATAATAAAAATCTAATTTATCTATATACACATAAAACCCACCAAATCATGAAAGTGCCGTATATTGATAGACTTTAGAACTTGGCCTGTACATCTTGTTAAGAACTTAAATTTGCTAGATTGGAATAATCTTTTTAAAAAAGCAACATTTTAGGAAATCACCCAAAAAGCCTATATGTGTGTGTGTGTGTGTGTGTGTGTGTGTGTGTTTATCGGCTTGTCACACTGACTTGTCGACCTCCCCGTGTAAAACCCTAGTTGCGACTCACGTACTTTTAGCAATATACCCCTAAAAATCACCCTTGTCAAAAACATTCCTTGTCAAACCCTATATGTTCGTCTAACACCATTTCGCCTTAGCCTACCCTGTAGTCTTTGTTTTCTTTGTGTTGAAATCTCTGGCTATTTAAGTCCATGGTTCGGGAATGGGGTAATTGAGAAATTATGCATTCCTAAAAGATCAAATCACATATATGACTATAAAGAACCCCCCCTACTAATCACCACTTTCGAAGGTGTTCATCTCAATTGGGGGATGTGCGTAAATACAGGAAGTTGCCAGGTGAATATCAACACATAACTACCTCTATACACAACCTCCTTGTACATGAGCATATTTATCATGAAGAATATAAAGAGAAAGAGGAATCAAACTAAAAAGTCACCCAGGTGCAACTAAAAAGCCACCCATATGCAAACAAATGTAAAGATGGTACAAAATAAAAAATATATGAAGCTAGTAGCCCATTATTGCACCAAGCCATCTCAACAAGTATAAAAATAGAACTAGTAGCCCATTATTAAAGATCAGGTTTTCGAACTCAGACTTTTGGACCTTGGATGGACAATAGCTAGTTATGACAACCTAAGTTTACTTTAGACTATTTGTTTCGAGTTTTTATCTTAACAACCATTTAAAGTGTATCCCATGTCTATCCTTATCCTTTATATAACCCAATAAACCAAATGTCACCCATGTTGCCTTAGAGACTGTTTATACCCTAATTCTAGTTGGTGGAGACTTGTGTACTTTTCAAGCTTATGATAAAACACATACTATATCCGTGCAATTGAGTGATCACCCCAAAATTAAACATTAAGATTAGTAATGAGAGTTGAGTGTTTTTTATCCCTTTTTTATGAGGTGTTCGGCTTAGATGTTTTCTAGCATAAGTAGTTTATAAATTCATTTCACCAAGTTAAATTGGAATAATCTTTTTATAAATTATTCTAAACAGTTCTACTTGAGGTCAAGTAGAAGTCAAGTGGGGGGATATTTGATAACATCAAATAATTAATATATTTTAATATCAAAATCCCTATGAAAATGCTTATAAATATGTTCTAAATGCCGAAAAACGTTACTTATTTGTTTATTATTAGTTTTCAGGGACCAAGTGAGCATTTTAGCAAAAGACAAGGGATTTGGACAAGAAATACAGTAAAGTGAAGAGTCCAAGGCACTTTACGGTGTAACACCCACGAGGGATTACTCTGTAACATCTTATAACGAAGAAATGAGTCATCACACCCTTTATGGCATAAAGTGTCTCCAAGATTACGCCGCAACATTAAAAATTACAAGAGATGATGTAGCTGACTCAGCATTACGGTGTAACATGGGTGACAAGGCTACGCCGTAACATACTTTTATGCCTAGAACATTGGATGAGGTTACGGTGTAACATCCCATAAGGATTACGCCGTAAACCTTTCGAAGCCTATAAAAAGAGCCATCCTCTGGCTCATTCAGCATCACTCACCACCACCACTTCACACACAGTTCTAAGGGGTGAACCAAACCCCTAAGGTTTGAAGCATTTTATCTGAAGGTCCAAGGGAGAAGCCACTAGCATACTTATTGTATTTAATCATTCATTTCATCCTCTATAAAAATTATGATGATTCAATCCATGTCTTTATTCATTAATTCTTGCGTTTCTATACTATGAGTGGCTAAGCACTCCTAGTGCTGGCCTAACCATGTAGTTACTATTGATGTGAATATGAATTCCTGTTTAATTATGGTTCTGTTAGATATCCTTATAGCCTTTCTTTGATCCCCATGTTTTGGTAGTATAGAGGGTGCTTAGATCTTACTTGATCCTGATATTAGACTTCCCATGTTGAACCTGGGATTGTTATGGTACTAAGGTAGCTTGACATCTTCCTAGTGTAGGTAATTAAACAGATTACCCCTTTGTCATTATTAAATACTTTAAGCATGGAAACTCTTTTTGAGGGGTTAAGAATCGGTTTAGATTATAGATTGGTCTAAGGGTAGTTTGGGGTTTAACCATAAAGCATTGGAAGCCTGTGTTATGATCGTACGGACTGGGGATAAGCAAAGTTTTTTTTTTTACGCATAGGACAGACCTTAAATGAAAATTCGGGTCTGTGGACTTTAGAACCACTAATAGAACTTATAATTAAACATTATACAGGAAAATGTAATAATAGCATTGGTAATGAATTAGTTAGGTTAGCATGCATTTCTCCCTGATATCTTCTATTTATTTATTTTATTGCATTTACTTTTCCATAATTTTTAAAAACAATCTTAAAACCATTTTCAATCGTGACATCAATCAAATTAGATATATTAAACCTTTAGCTCTTTTTTTATTGGGACGACCTCGTATTTACCAAGCCTACTGCACTTCTACAACGGGTTCTCTTACCCGTTAGTTATGCATCGTCTTCGTAATTGAGTTTTATAAATTTAAATTGGTAACAAATATATTTAAAGCAAAATACGCATCAGTATGAACGGATTGATTCTCCAGGCTCAGATGTGAATTTATCAAATTCATCATATAACATCGACTCACTTTCTTGCTTGGTCATCTCTGTGCCTTCCATAAGTTCTTTGACGTGATCCATATTCCCTTTGAAGTTTGATAGTGGTTGATAAGAGTGTAGATATCAACTAGAAATCCAAGAAGAAGTATTTTGACAGCTTTGATGTCACTGTCATAACGATAATTGTTTCTGTCCATCAAGGTCTTACAAGTCTTTGGGACGACGGATGTCAGGCTAACTTATTTGTGGCTTTAAACAGTAATTTCTGATTTGAATTGATAATGACCGTTGTCAATTGAGTCTTTTAACATTTCACCATTCTCTTTTCCTCGGATATAGAGAATAATCCAGGTCTTCTAACTATCATACATGCCTTTCTCAAGCATCGAGGGACGGGTTTCAGAACCTGCAATAATAACGTTCTCTGCCATTGTAGCCATTGTGAATTTGAGTGAGTAGTCCTTGTATGGATTGATATTTTGTAAGGCCCGTTTTAACGAAATGAAGTGTTGTTTTTGTGAAATTTTTTGTCATATTTAACACGAACTGATTCAAAAGATTGTAACTTTATCAATATATTTATTTAAAAACTTTAAAGTTTGCACCTTTTTAACTTAAAAACCCTAATTTTACGTTAACCATAAAATTATATATCCACTAACTTCTAAAAATCACCCTTTTCACTTTAATTACCCACTAAAAACCCTAATTCCACTTTATTAATTTAATAATAAAATATTTTTAACCCAAAAAATCTAAAACCCCAATTTATAAAACTAGGGTTTAGTATTTAGTTTAGACTCGATCCGGGTTTGGAGGTTCGATGAAGGTTCAGTTGTAGTAGGTTGGGCGATCTTGGAGGTTCGGTTGGAGGCTTGTGACCGATCCTGGTGGTTCGGTTGAGGGGATGTTTGGTTGGAGTCTTCTTACCTTAAGGGAGGTTCGGTTGGAGCTTGTCGACTAAAAGTGTGGTTCAGTTGGAAGCTAACGACCGATCGAAGTGGGTCGGTTGTGATTGGTCTTGGTGATGATTCGAGTTGTTTTCGGTGATGTTTTTAGCTTGAAGATTGTATCTTTTTCCAAGAAAACCACAAAATTTTGAAACTTTTTGCAAAAGTTTAAAACATTATGTACGAAAACCACGAAAGACTTCAATTTCGATGTGTAGATCACATTTTTGAGTGACTGTTGCAAAGTAAATTGCAAAAGGTCAAGACTTTTTCTTCTAAAATCTAAAAAAATTACAACTTTCTTCAAATTTTAAGGCTTTATCTTCAAGAACTTGTCTTTTTAGTCTTCAGTGTCTTAGTATTGTTCAAGTTCTTCAAAGTCTTTAAATATGATAACTTTCTTCACGAAAAACACTTCAAATCATCCCATGACGATTGATATCAATTGATACATGATCAAATAATCATTCAAACCTGGCTCTGATACCAATTGATACAAAATCAAATAATCATACAAAGTACTACACTATATTAGAGAGAGAGAGAGAGAGTAGAGAGAGACGCCTCTTAGATAGAGAAAGTAAGGCGTGTGGGTTAGAGAGGAGAGGGAGAGAGGAGAGAAAGCTAGAAATATTAGATTAAAAGAAGAGAAATCACCAACCCTTAACCCTTCCTTAGCCCTCCTTTTATAGGAAGGAAGGAGGGACTAGGAAGCAACTAAATGTTATTACATATTACATACTAGTCCTTCCCTATTTGCACTAATTAATCCCTACACATTATAAACTAGATAAATTGGCCTTGTAATCAACACTTTTTGTGTTTTTGACAGTACCTATTACGATTTGATTTATGGGAGGTAAAACAAGACTCCAAACATCATTTGTTACAAATTGGTTTAATTCTTCTTGCATAGCCATAGTCCAACTTTCATCCTTAATTGATTCTTTAATATTTTTAGGTTCTACGGAAGACACGAAATAAAAGAAGTTGCTTTGGTTTTGAACATAAAATCTTAAGGTTCTCTCGTTTAATTTTCCTATGACCGTTTCTAGGGGACGTTCTTTGGATTCTTTGATATTGACAATATCTTGGTTTAATGGTCCATTTTCCTTATCTTTTATTTCTTCTATTTGTTTTTCTATGATTCGACTCTCGATTATATCATCATCCACTAAAGGTGATGACTTAGGAGGAGGACTTTTGTCGAATCTTACATTTAAAGATTCTTTGATTCTCATGGTTTCTTTGTTTAGGATTATATAGGCTTTACTATTGGGAGAATAACCAAGAAAGACACCTTCGATTGATTTGGGGTCGAATTTTGTGAGATAGTATTTAGTGTTAAGAAGAAAGCATTTGCTACCGAAAACTTTAAAATACTCGAATGAAGGCTTTTTACCTTTGAAAAGCTCGTAAGGATTTTTTTGAGGAAGGGCCTAATTAAAATTCTATTTGATATATAGGTAGAGGTGTCGACGGCATTACACCAAAACTTTTGAGGGATAGATTGTTCATTAAGCATAGTGCGACTCATTTCTTGTAAAGTCCTATCAAATTCTCAAAAAGTTATGGGTGATATCGTTATCATCACAAAAAGCTCCAAAATGTACTTCACTATCAAATTCCCGACCATGATTCGTGCGGATTGACATAATGGGACAACCTTTTTGAACTTGAATTTTCTTGCTTAGAATTTCAAAATGGTCAAGCACTTCATTTTTATGTTTCAAAAATCTAGTCCATGTAAATCTTAAATAATCATCGACAATAACCAAAGTGTAGTAGTTTTCTCCATAAATTTGGACGACCGATTGACCAAACAAGTCCATATGTAAAACTTCTAAGCATTTAGTAGTTCATACCATGTTTTCAGCCTTATGGCTTGCGTGTACTTGTTTTCTAATGTTGCAAGCATCACAAAAATGATTTTCAAATTTTAATTTTGGTAAATTTTAAACAAGATCCTTAGATGATAGAGATTGTATAAGTCGCATATTGACGTGACCCAATCTTCGATATCATAAGGTCGAAGTATCATCCCTTATAGATGGTACCGGCACAGACGGTTCTACAGAGGGCATTTTGTCATTTTTCTTGACCCACTTTTCACGTTTTTACTTCGTTAGTCGAAGCTTTATCTTTTGTGAATCCAAGGCCCTTTTTATCTTTTTGTAATCTTTGATTTTCAATCATTTCTTGCAAGAAATGACTACTATTTTCAAATTTATTGAGTTTTAAGGAAAGTGAGTCAATTCTAGTTCGGAGGTTGATACATGATTCACATTCTACACTAACTTCCTTATTTTTCTCTACTCGTTCTAACCTTTTCTTAAGATCACAAACCTCATTGTCTAGGATCTCATTTTTTAGTCTTTAGGTGTTTGTTTTTGTTGATTATTCTAAGACTAAATTTGCACAACTTATTGTATTCATTTTGCAATGACTCGCTATCTAAGGATGAGCTACTATAATAAGGGTATCGGAGAGTACCTCATTGGTGTCATGTGCCATGAGACAAATTTCGTCATTCTTGAGGTCATCCTCTTCTTCACTATCGCTCCAACAACTCTAACGGATGCTTTTTGGTCATTGAAGGAGTGTTTGGGAGAATCACTTACAAACTGATTTGGATCACCACAATTGATACATCCTCGTTCCTCTTTGCCTTTCTTCTCTTCCTTTGCTCTTCGAAAGTTCTTTTTATCGTCGTGTGGTTGTCGGACGAATTTTCCTCTTCTTTTAAAGAATTTATTAAAATTCCTTACCGCCATGGCATATTCCTTATCATCACTATCTGAACATGAGACCTCTTCGTCACTTGATACTTTTTTTTCTTTTAGAGCTAATGACTTGTATTTTTCCTTCTTATTCTTAGATGCCTCCGAGTCCTTCTCAAGCACTACTTTATAGACTTTCAAGTTACCGATGAGTTCATCTAGAAGTAGTGTTGATAAGTCTTTTGATTCTTCTATAGTCGTCACCTTTGGATGCCATTTAGTTGGAAGAGCCCTCAAGAATTTCCTAACATGATTACGACTAGAAAAAGATTCGTCAAGTGCTTTTAAAGATGTAACAATAGTATTAAATCTAGCAAATGAGCAATAAATAGTTTCATCATTGAAAACGATGAATTGTTCGTATTGTTGAACAAACAAGTCTATTTTATTATCCTTAACTTGTTTGTTACCTTGACATAAATATTCTTTCATATTCCTTTTTAGGCAAAGCGTTGTATAAAACTAATTTGGCCTCGTCATTTTTAGAAAGCATTTTTTGTGTTCGTCTTTTAGTTTATCATAAGAAATAAGTTCATCTTGACTGGTTACCAAGTTTTTACTAGTAGGTGTGTAATCACCAAAAATAATTATATGCCAAAGATCAATATCATTAGACTTCATATAAGTCTCAAATCTATTTTTCCAATAGATAAAGCAATTATATTCAAAGAGAGGTGGTCTTTGTATAGATTGGCCCTCTTTGTAGTTTTTCGAATCCATTTGATCATTTAAAGTTTTAAAATACAATATATTTTAAAAGTCTTTTGTAACCTTGCTTTTGATGCCAATTGTGGAAAACTAGAAGGGGGGGGGGGGTTGAACAGTTTTACCAATTAAATTATCTTTTCAAAATTATAGTTTCAGTTTATGTGAAGTTGATGATATTGATTGTTGAACAAGATATGAAGTAAATATAAAATGCAATTAAAGTAAAGAGATAGTAATAAAAGATAGAACCGAGACACAAGCTGTTAGGTTTAGAAAAATGTCAATTATGATACTTTAGTGGTTTATTTAATTTAGTAATGTTTAGACTTTATTTTATAATGTAACAGTAGCTATGTAATAAGGATATGTAAGCTTACATTAAAAATAGCTTACATACAAAAGTGTATGGACTAATTAGCAATTAGCGGAAAATAAAAGAGAGTGATTAGCACTCTATAAATACCTCTTTCCATCTTACGGGAAGGTTAAGACTTGTAATTTTACTTTCCCCCCCTCCCATTAATAAAACCTTTAAAATTGAGAAAAGCTCTTTCCTCTCTATAATGACTTATTCATACTTTGAGCTTCCTGACCTCCTGAGATCGTGAATCAAGATTCCTTATAATTAGTGGTATCATACGCCATTAGAGTTTAAGAGTGACCTACTTTGTGATTTTCAATGTGTTTTGGGAGATGATGTGATCGATTTTGAGTGTTTAGAGTATTTTCGATATCATATTCCAGCTTCTATTCATTTTCGATATGCTATACAATGAAGACATGAGAAGATATCGGGTGTAAGATAGATTTCGATAAGTCATTTTGAGTCTCTTGTCTTGTTTTTTATCGAGTTGTAATAGTTGACACCTTTTTCGGTTTTATCAAAATTGGTGTTATAAGACTTTTATCATTTTCGATATTTATTTCCTTCTGTATTTGTTAAGAATCGAGTTGTAATAGCTTAGTATTTCATATTCGATTTCATCAAATATTGGAGTTACTATATGTTGATTATTTTCAATACACTAGTTCTACACTTTCGATTTTATTGAAATTGTGTAGTATAATAACACGCTTCAAGAGTAGAATTTGTTCACATCATCGATTTTATGTTTCATATTCAATTCAACATTCACAAAACTAACTTTTTTGGTTTTATTGAAATTGTGAAACTCTTTTTTGGTAGCTATATCAAAACGAACCTAATCCATCGAATTTGATATCTTTATGGTTTCATCGTATTGATAATCTAAATTTCGTCAAAAATTTCCAAGAAAAAGTGCTTTCCGAGTTCGGGTTGGAAAAGTGATAATCGAAATTTAATATGTGTCGAAAATGAGAAGTAGTCCGTCCGTGTTGTCCGATATCAGGTGTCATCGAATTTGCACTTCTTTTCAAAATTGTTCATTTTTGGCATAATATCACTCTCCTAATCGAGATATGGTTATTTTCATAAGCTCATCATCAAAATTAGACTTTTTGATAGTCTAACCGTTTTTTATCGAGATTGTATAAATTTCGATACCAATGGAATTTTGATAAGGAATGCTGAATTTTGATTCTGCGGCATTGATAGTGTGGAATTTTGATACTTGGAGGATTGGTATTTTCACTTGTGGACAACGTGTGATCATTTTCGACAAAGTCTACTCATTTTTGATACAATTGAAATTTTGATACTTTGGCAGTAATTTTGATTGAACAAAGACAAGGCATAATCACAAAATACCATTGTTATTAACTGTAGTTAATTCATTTTAAGTCACGAGTGGAACTCTTTTTTGTCTACAAATATCCATTTATTGAGTCACAAAACATGTCAACTTCAAGTGCACATCAACAATCACTTACCGATGCTGGATCCGAGACTCGTCCTCCAATGCTTGAAAGAGTAAGTTACATACTAGGCAAGTCGATTCTGACAATATCTTAACCAAAAGTGGGAGACATGAAAATTTCTTAATCATTTGACCGATGTTGGTCCATATGAGTTTAAAATGATTCAACCAGATACAATTCGAGACCCAAGACCTGAAACTGAAGACGATCTTATGGGTAATGCTTTGAAACAATATGAGGCTGATATCAAAGCGATAAATTTTATTCTTATCTCTATACCAAATGATATCTACAATTCTGTCGATTCATGTCAAACGGCACGAGCAATGTGGCTTAGGGTCAAACGCTTAATGCATGGAACTGTGTTATCTGTAATTGAAATGGAAACATGGTTTAATAATGAGTTTGATCAATTTACTACTGAACCTAGAGAATCACTAGTGTCAGTTTATAATCATTTTGCATAGTTGATGAATGATTTGAAACGAAACAAAAATGACCTTCCCATTGTCACCATCAACACTAAATTCCTGAACTGCCTCCAACCTGAATGGATCAAGTATGTCACTAGTGTTCGATTGGCAAAGGATTCAACCAAAGAATCATATGATGTGTTGTTTGATTACCTCCAACAATATGAGAAACTCGTCATTGCTTCTAGAGTAAAAAAGTTGGAAAAGACTCGTGATCCTCTTGCATTAGTTGCACACAAAAGTTCTTCTTCTTAATCTCCACCAACGTATTATGTTACATATCCTTCTTCTGTGATAACCTCATAGATCGAACAAACTGAATAAGAATTGAAAATAAGTCGAATAAGCTAAAATAAGCCGAATTTAGACTGAATAAGCCAAATAAGTTAAACCGAATAAGCTGTAAAACATCACAAACCGCCTTTGCAGCTTTGATACCACTTGTAAGGAATATGGATTCATGATATTAGGAGGTCGGGGAAGCTCAAAGTATGAATAAGTCATTATAGTGAGGAGAGAGCTTTTCTCAATTTTAAAAGGTTTTTATTAAAAGTTTAAATGAAAGTAAAATACAATTTGAAGCTTCACCCCTCTAATGTTGATTAGAAGGGGTATTTATAGACTTAACACAAGGGAGGTTTGAGCTAATTACATTTCTAGCCCTAGTGTTTTAACTTAAATATAAACTAGTGTAATTCTAATAATCACACCACATTTTTAATCCTAACACAAGCGTTTATAGTGGTTCGACTACAAGGACACCTTCCTTGCCCTACTCCACTCCCTGAGTCACCTACTCGAAAGTTTGTAAACACTAGTCACCAATATCCTTTAACCGGAGGAGAAGCCTCACCACGTGGCTTACACCTTTTAACGGTACAAAGTTAAATACCAGATTCTAACAAAGGTAGAATCAACCCAATGAAATCAACTTCTTTTTATAAGGATGAGGAATGATACTATTATGACTAAATGAAGTACAAGATACAACACAGTAATATCGATGAGATGATGAAGATGTGAAATAAGATAGCTTGAGCTTGATTGTCTCATATGCAATTTTGGCAATTTCTTCTATTAAGAGAATTACCTACAAATGATGTATAACACTAACTAGATCTGAAAAGAGAGAAATCATATTATAAGAGAGATATGAGATAAATAAGTGAGTAAAACATGAAAATGGCTTGGTATTTATAGGCAAAAACTTGTACTATAGCCCAGTTCCAGCGGTTCCCTTCTTTCAAGGAACTGACCAGTGTATACACAAGGAACTGGCTATTTACTATTCACCAGATCTAGGCGGTTCCTTTTCCAAATGGTACTGGCCAGTGTAATTTATTGGAACCGGCTAACTGATGTAAAATCCGAATATTAGATTGCCAAATCTTGAAATATTTTGTGTAATCTTGATAGATTTGCCTAAGATATGGAGAGGCGATTATGTCACCTATGATGTAAAAATATACATAAAATTTCCATAATTTTCAAAATAAAGAAAGTCTAAAATGACTTATGCATTCTATATGAGTAATGGAAAATTTGATGTGGTATGTGAATTAATTTTAGTACGACTATTTGTCTAAGACTTGTGAATTCTTAAACTTTTACTTGTAATGATTTTGTGATTGTTATCGACAAAACATGAGAAGATCGTAAGATAAAAATAAACGTTTTTACGGTTTATTTGTATTAACAACTCCAATATAAATTAATGTAAGTTTGACCATTTGTTGATCATGGAGAATCCAAACTTTGTTTTCTTCAATTCATTGTATATGTATTTGGCATGATTTGCATGATTCCACAAAAAGTTCACAATTTAGCTTGAATACGTTAAGAGATTGTTTACAAAATATGAGCACATTATATGATCCTTAGTGATGTAACAACCCTTAAATAACCAAAATATCTAATTAATTTAACAAATTCGAAGTCTGTAATTTTGTATGAAATGGACCAAGTTTAACTGTCAACTCGAATAAACAAAACTTGTCCATTATGAGTCTGATGGGTTTGGTCACAAATGAAATAATTTATGATTTTATCTGTAATTAAAGGTTTTGTCATAAACTAATACTTATAATTTCTTAACTTATAAAGGTTTTTAATATATTCAATTAGTAAAATGTACACTTTTTAACGGGAAAAGAAAAGATTATTCGCTTTAACCTGCAAACTTCTACAGTGGTTGGCATGCTCAAGGATTTTCTTAATCAAAAGTAAAATATTATATAAACTAGACTCGTACATCGCATGAGCCTTATGCATGTTGCAAGTGAAATATAATGTGAAAAATTATTTACAGAAGATGCATGAGCACATACTTGTGAAATCATGGTAAAAATGTCATTGTTAGTATGGATTGAGTCTTATGGCATTAATGACAAGTCTTAATGAATCTTATATATTAAAAGATTCAGTCTTGTAGAGTATTAAAAGTTTGTAAACGTGACTGTTAAAATTATACATGCCAACATCTCATCATCCCCTTAACAGCCTTTATAGTTTCAGTTATAAGAAAAGAAAATGCCTCTTATGATCAATGTCATTTATAATAATCCTTCATGTCTCCATTATGAGTCACTATATAAACTCCACCCATTAGGATATGCAAACATATACATCCAAATAACTTTAGACAAAAATAACATGTATCAAAGCCGTGATAGACTTGAAGGCTCGAAGCCTAGCATGTATCACAACTGATATACAACATATTCATCCATTTATATGAGACATATCGCAAACCCATTAACCAATGAACCAAATATCACTTTCTAAACCTCACACAATCAAAAATCATAAACCCATGAACCACGTAACCCTTTAAATTCGGTATATCCTACCTATACTCGGTTTTACTCGCTGTAAAATGCAACCCACCAGATATAAGGTAAGACCTCGCCAAAAAATAATGAAGGATCTACAAATCTATTTTACCTTTCACGTGGTTATAAAGAATTAGATCCTTAAAAAATAGAACATAAGATCGAGTTTAGGGATCGGGTAATCTGTTAGTTGGTGGATGGAATGGACGTCGCCTTAAACCATTGTGGTTTAAAGTGTCATACGACACTTCCTATCTTTTTGGGGGATTTCTTCCTCATAGGCAAAATAAGTATTGTGAAAAAAATAATTCAAGCTAGACAAAAAGATAATAAAACTAAAATGATACAAAAAGTTTGGAGGTTTTGTTTGAATGAAAATGTGTGATTGATGAAATGTGATGATAGAATATTAGGTTATATAGATGCTTGGGATGCTAACATTAATTTAATTTGTGTAGGAATTTAGGGTTACGAAGCCCATCAAGTAATATTATTTTAAAGTTGAGCCTAGTTTAGATTTTAAGTTTGACCATTTACTTCGTACATATATTAAGAGCACTTGGTATGGTGTTGAGCTGTGGGAAAAAGTGATGTCATATCACCTCTTTTTCACATAACACCAAAACATCCATAACATTAAAAACACCCTCCCTAGTTAATACCATAATTTTTGGTGTTATGAGGACCCCACTTTTCCTATTTTTTATTCATTTATATAAATAAAAAAATTATAAACTTCAAATTTAAATTTCATTAATTAAAAAAACACATTACATAAACTTTAAAAAATTACATAAAAAATAAAACATACAACTAATTATTAGGGTTCCAAAAATGTTCCACAATATCGTGTCAAAGATCTTCGTGAACTCTCTTATCCTGAAGTTATTTGTTTTTCCTTTGTTATCTCTCACATTTAGTGAAGTTCCATAAACATTCACGTGCACATCGTTCGGCACATTGTAAATACTCATCAAATACATCGGGTGATGAACTATATGCCAATTGGCGTATGGTAGATGTGCATTTCAAATGAGGACTAATACCTAAACGAACAGTACAATCGGGGAGTTGTTTAAAAAATAGAAAGTAATCGGGAAGATGGTCAACATTATAATTCATAATATCACGTACGATTTAAAAAGAAAGTGTAGAACTCATACGATACCTTCGGCGAAAGTATTCTTACGGATATATGGGTGGCGTGTTTCATCCCCAAAATAATCACGCCTTAACTTTTCTTCCGCCAATTCTCGTTCGCGTGTTATGTATCGCCTAGTATACTTTTCTAAACTTTCGGCTTCATCATCCTCCAAAGCTTCATATTGCTCTCTATATTCGCAATATTGTGTATATTGATCCATATCGAGTTTAGTGTAATAGTCGTACAAATCGAACATATCATTATTGGAATTCATACTGTTGTGTATAAGAAAGTAGTGTGTGAAAAATTATAAAGTCATATGGGGTTTTTATAGAGTTTAAGTGGGTAAAAATAGAGAAAAAAAATGGCTAGTTTAAAAAAAAGGTCATGCAACGGCTAGTTTTTAAAAAAAAAATTCCAAAAATCATAAATATATATATATATATATATGCAAAAACGCGTGTAACACCCCTATTTTTACAATATAGCAGCGGAAGCTAATCTGGGCTATTACTTCATGGAAACAACAATCATAATCATAGAAAACGACCCAAAAGAGACGTTTATTCAAAAGATACGTTATCATTCATTTCAAATCAGAGTTTTACAAAGGCAGGTCCCAAAATCTAGTTACATACAATGTGAATGATAACAAGGTTTATCCATCTTCAAGTCCATTTGCACTACCATGCCAATAATTGCTCAAATCACCTTTGGATAAACATGCATAAAAAAGAAGGGTCAGCACAAAGGTTGAGTGAAATTCATAGGTTTATAATGAAATGGTTGAATACAAGTTATCATAATGGAAATGATTTGGTAATTGCAGGAGATAATTTATCATGGAGAACATATTATCATGTAAACAGTATTATCATGGAGAACATAATATTACCTAAACTCATGAATCACATAAAAGAGATATTAAAGACCATTGGGAGAATATTACCCAAAAAAAAAAAAGAGATATTAATGAGATATTGGAGATACTACCCAGAAGAGATATTAAAGATATATAGGGGATTATTACCCAAATAGATATAAAAGAGAAATTGGGGATATTTACCCAACAGACGATATTAAAGAGTATTGGGAATATACTACCCAAAGCGATATTAAAGAGATCGTTGGGGATATTACCCAAAAAGAAGATATTAAAGAGATATTAGGGATAATACCCAAAAGAGATTAAAGAGATATTGGGGGGAATATTACCCAAAGAAGAATATATAAGAGATATTGGAGGGGTATTTATTACCCAAAGAGATATTAAAGAGATATTAGGGGATATTACCCAAAGAGATATTAAAGAGATATTGGGAGATACTACCCAAAGAGATATTGGGAGATACTACCCAAAGAGATATTAAAGAGATATTAAGAGATACTACCCAAAGAGATATTAAAGAGATATTGAGAGATACTACCCAAAGAGATATTTAAGAGATATTTAAGTGATATTGAGAGATACTACACAAAGAGATATTGACAATGCAAGTAATGTAATAAAGCGAAAAATTTCCCCGTATAGATGTGATCATAGTAAAATACGTTGATTTTGTATTTGATGAAAATTCTGGGTTGTTATAGTCTCCACCCCTTACAGAAATCTCGTCCCGAGATTTAATTGAAAATTATAGTGGTATTGTTTTTTGGGAATAAGACGTCGGTACTAGGCAATGAATTAGATTTTTATGGTTAGGTTAACCAAAGTCACAGTCCACGTAATGATGGCATTTATAATATATGTGCCACTCATTAATTATAATTACCTCCTTTCACACGTCTACTTATTTCTAAGACCACACCTTTTGATGACAGCCAATAGAATTTCTCTAGATCCTGATAGAACCTGGGTGGATGGAATACTTCGATTTATGAGACCTGTAGGTTATGGGCCTACCACGCTTCCGTTGAGCTACTCTGATCGTAAAGAATCGTTATTCATTAACCTTTAAAAGACAACATCGAATAAGAATGCTATCACAAGTTTTTGTCAAAATTTTCATACCTAGTGGTATTGAAATCATTTGACATTGTATAGATTCTTATGTGTTTCCTTGTTATTACGTTGCAGAATATAACAGAGAATTTTAGAATACGAAGATCATGAAATGAGTGATGTCAAGGAATGATTATGAATTTGTAAGAGAGTTGCTAATCATGTGATATACATATTTTGAAATGAATAAATATTGAAGGTAATAATGATAATGATTAAGGAATTGTTTGTACAAACGGATTGAAAGAAACTTGTCTGTACGTATGTTATATACTTAAGCCTACTTATTTATAATTTGTCACTTACAAAAAGAAGCGTTCAACTCCTTGTAACTGAGAATTTATAAATTCATAGTTTAGAGATTTATAATTTCCTATTCAAATGAAGAGGCGTCCTAATTCATTTCAATAAGATGATCACAAATCGTCTTATAAAAACATGATATCAAAATGGTAATGTGTAGGAGATGATATGATTTTTCAAAATCATAAAAGATAATGAGAATAACGAGATATATTTCAATTATGCCCATGTTCGTCGTATTTACAATGATAATAGTGTTCAAAGGTATGCATGGGAAGTATTTTTAGAAAGTTAAACATAAAGGAATTAACTGTTGGGAATTATACTTGAGTTTAATTATGACAAAACATATTTAACGATGGAGGACCTAAAAAGACAAAGCTGGAATACACATTTAATGCTGATTGAAGATTAGTCAAACAGTATTAAATTCTACAGTAAAAGATAAAGATCAACAATTTTAATTAATGCTGATTGAAGATTAGTCAAATTAAGTATTCTAATGCTGATTTATATTTCCAAATATATTTGATCTTATCTTGTCTTGTAAACCCTAACCCCTCTAGTATATAAAGAGGGGTAGGCATCTAGTATTGATTATCCATCATAGTTAGATCTCTCCAATGAGAGTCTAATAGTTAGCTTATTAGTTTATGTAATAGTTCATAGTCGACTGATTAAAGTTGAATAGTTTATAGTTTATTAGTTTATGAATAAAAACCTTGTTCATAACATTGTTGTTCTTATTTTTTATTCCGCTGCGTGATCAATGTTATGATATCCTAGATGGGCAAAATGATCTATGAAGCCTACAATTAAGGTTTCAACAGTTGGTATCAGAGCGGGTTGCTCTTGATATCTAGGATCAAAAGGTTTTGATATTTCGTGTTGCTGTCCATGATGTTTTTGAAGGCCACAAGATCTGATGTGTTGATATTAGGGTTTTCCAGCAAACCCTAATTCTGAAAAAGATGTGGTTCCTAATCATATGATGTCTCCGACTTGATTTGATTTTTTGTTAATAAGCTGTTATTGCATTGGTAATAAAATGAATTATATTGATCGGGAACAATCGTCATTATTATTGTTACTGGTTATGGTGAGTTGATTCTGGATCAACGATGAACCCTAGCTTAGATACAATAAGCATGTCTTGTTGGCACTATTTCAGAAAGAGAAGAGATTTTATGTGTTCGGATTATGGAGTGTTCATATTGTTTGTTGTTGCTGCTTGGACCACGATACGATGGAATGAAAATTAGGGTTTTTATAAACCCTAAAAGAAGAAGCCACAGAAGGCACATGGATTTGTTTGGTCTTCTTCATAGTCTAATAAAACTAAAGGTGCTAAACACATATAACTAAATCTGACCCGGAAGCCGAGTCACAAGATAAGCTTTTGATAAAAAGTTTAAGCCTATGAACGAATTGCTGGCAAAAAGGTATTATTTTTTTAAGTTTTTTTTGTGCTTTGAAGAATGAAGAGCTTAAGATTCGTAATATGTAATGAAGAAGATAGTTTTGTCTGCAAGCAGCTAATTACATCTGGTAAAAATAACGGGTGAGTATTATATTTGTTTCAATCGACTGGCTTGGTTGAGGAGGTCCGAACGAAACGTGACTAACAATGAACCCTAGCTGAGATGTAGTAAGCATGACTTGGAGGAACTAGATCGACATGATTATTGCAAGTTGAATTAGTTTTCATGATTGATTTCATGAAGCACGACATATTTAAAGAATAGCAAATATTGTGTGATTGTGACAAGAGTACAAAGCTGCCAATGATTTACATTTGTTGCTGCTGCCAATGACAATTTGTGCAAACACAGCTGCCAAGAACGTGAACAAGAGGACCACACAAGTTCATTTAGTTTGCTGATATGATGGACCACAAGAAAGAGTACTACTGATTGGGACCAACAATGGGTATGTATGCCACGTATCTTAAGTTAAGTACCGATACTTTGTGTTTCGTACCACTCGTAACATATGTTAGTACCGATGGTTAGTGACTGAAACAGAAACAGATTGGTGACAGATTATGTGTCACTAATTATAATGGGAGGAAGGAGCATAGCTTTGGTGACAGTTTTACAACAAACTAGTGACGGTATAGTAACATTTTTGGTGACAGTTTTGGGATAGAAAGTTGGTCACTAAAATGGCAGTTTTTGAGTTTGTACCATTTGGATAGTACCGTTTTGTTTGTCCGAGATAGCTAGTTAGTACCGCTAGCTTTATCAGATAAACTGATGACACATTTTTTGGTTGTGGACGCGTTTAGGATTCCATGAACATGATGATGTTTATGGCTCGTTTGGAGATTATTTGAAGAAGACATTTGATTATTACTTATTTGATGTTGTATTGATTTCACTCAGGTTTTGTGTTCTTATCTATCTTAAATGGAGTTGTCACTTTAAGATAACTTTTCGTATATATAAGTCGGTCTTACGAGACTTGATGAATCTAGCAAAGTGTACGATCTACCTTATGATGCTTACTACGTACATTTGCTATCACTTAAAGTAATTAACGTTATTGTGCTCAGTGTCATAATTTAAAGTTAAGAGGAATGAGGCTTTTGTCAGAGACTAGTTCTACTAACATATCATGTAATGAGACTGCGATTCAAGTGTGTGGATAAACAGGATATAAGACACAAGTTTGGGAAATTCAACTTCTTTAACAAATTCGTATTATTCATTTTTCTTCATAATTGATAATTTGCTGCTCGGAGCCTACTAAGTCAATGATTCAAGAGATGGTAAACATGTTAAGGGGAAGCTTATTGTTTATTTACCATCTACATGCACTCTTATTTGATTATGACAAAAAGGGGAAGAGTGCATGGATACCTAAAGGTGTGTGTGTGTACTCTTGGCGTCAAGTCTTTGTAAGACGCCTAGCTTTAGTAGCTAGCTTATTAGTAGCTTAGTAGTATAGTAAGCCTTTGTATCCTGATCAAATACAATGAAAGGCTTAATGTTTAGTAGTAAAAAAAATAAAAAAAATAAGAACAACAATGTTATGAACAAGGTTTTTATTCATAAACTAATAAACTATAAACTATTCGACTTTAATCAGTCCACTATGAACTATTACATAAACTAATTAGCTAACTATTAAACTGTCATTGGAGAGATCTAACTATGATGGATAATCAATACTAGATGCCTACCCCTATTTATATACTAGAGGGGTTAGGGTTTACAAGACAAGATAAGATCAAATAAAATTAGGAAACTATAAATCAGCATTAAATACTATTTGACTAATCTTCAATCAGCATTAATATTGATCTTTATCTTTTAGCTGAGCATTAAATACTGTTTGACTAATCTTCAATCAGCATTAATGTTATTCCAGCTTTGTCTTGTAGGTCCTCCATCTTTAATATGTTTTGTCATAATCAACTCAAAGTATAATTCCCAACACTTATAATAAAAATCCATTTTACCATTATAAACTTGTTACTCCTTAGCTCTAGTGGTGGAGATGTGTAAACTTGTCAAGCTTATGATAGAATACTCGTCACGACCAAGCAATTGCGCGAATTAGTTACATGTCACCACATAGATTAGTTGAGTGATTTGAGTGTTTTCATCTTCCTATTTCATGAGGTGTTTGGTTCTGTACTTGTAATTAAACGAATAAGTGCTTAA
>BQNB010025592.1:0-59484 GCA_026074375.1 Tanacetum coccineum | reverse complement strand
AGAGTTTATTTAGGATCATATGAATATTATAAGAGTGTAGGAGCAGAAGTAGAACATCCAAAACCTGGGTCTGAGCTTCAAGGAGCAAAAATGGTGGAAACTGGTTGTTTCAGGTAGTATTTCTACTCGTACGCCTTGTATTTTGTTCCTGGGGCATCAAATCTTCAAAGCTTTGCTTGAATGATCTTCTTAGATGATCCTAGGATCATATGGAGCAGAGAATGTTTGCTCACTTGGGTTATAGAAAGAAGAAGTGAGGGATGAAGAAAAATGAAGTGTTATGGTTCCTATTTATAGGTGAAATGATCTTGGTGACCAAGGTAAGCTTATGATCTAAGTTAGGACATGTGTAAGGGATATAGGTTGATGAGTAGAAGCTATATGATATGTTGTTTGAGCTATAAAGTAGCTTTGTGGTGTTGGATGGTCCATGTGATGTCGCAGCTTAAACAAGAAGAAACAAGAGACCATGTGCAAATTTTAAACTATAAATGATGAAGATATTTGTTGTAGAAGGTGTGTAAGCTTCTTACGTATGAAGGAGGTGAGTCATGGAGGTGCTTGTTTGCAAAAAGATTAGTTAAAATGGGTCAAAATGAAAGAAACTATGTTTCGGGTTCATTAGGGCTTATTTAGGGTTTTCAAGCTTGTAATTCGTGTACATTTGATCAATAATGATGGATTAATGTTTTTAAGGATTGTATTAAGGATTAATAACAAGAACTGATAGGTGGTTCAGGTTTAAAATGGGCAAAAACGAGTAAACGGGTTTAAAGTTCCAATTAGGGCACAATTAGGGTTTTCTAGATTTATTTCTTGTACATTGTTGTTAATATGGTGAAATGATGATCTAATATGGTTGAAAATGTTTTAATTAATGCTATTACAACTTATTTGAGTATTGGTTTAGGTTTACAATGGATAAAAATGAAGAAACGGGTCATAGTGTAGTATTTAGCTCGGGTTAGGGTTTCTGACTTTTGAATTAGGGTTTTGAGTGTAAAAATGTGTATGAAAGCTTATGAATAGAATAATTAGGGTTTACACATTGTACATTGAGTGTAGTATCTTGTACACAAGTGGTGGTGAAGAAACTAGAATGAAAACAGAGGTAAAACGGCTATTTTGGAGTTCATGCTTCATGATTTATACATTGTGCTTTATAAGACTTGTACTTGACTTAGAGGGAGTTTATATTTCGAATGAGATGTTATATTACTTGTACATATGCTTTAGTAGCTTGTATATTCACTTTAGATATTAACCCTTTATGAAATTAGGGTTTAGAGGTATACGATAACGGTTTAAAGCTCGTTTTGATATAACGTTGCAAATGGTACATTATAGAAATAATGTACTTTGTAATAAGCATATTAAGATATTGACTTAACATTTTATGATATTTGCTTGACATATATGAAGACAGGATGGCCATAGATAGGTTGCGTGAGCTCGTCTACTTTAGTTATGTAAGTTACATGACATACTGAGATATTGACAATACAACTATAAAGCAAAAAAAATTCCCCGTACAATTGTGATAATAGAAAAATAGGTTTTGTATTTGATGAAAATTCTTGGGTTGTTATAAAGATGCCGGGATGGCTCTCCATATAGTGATTTATACATCTAGACCAATAGGATCACAAATAATAACCTATCTTTGCCCTTAGATTGCGAGCTTAGTTGGACCGACAGGTGACCCTTGGGATCAACGAGTACGTTCTCAATTAATTGGTAAAGACTTAGTTAGTAGAATACTAGTGTATGAATTACCTTTAAGCAGTAAGTGGGTAAAGTCTCCACCATAAAACCCGTGCCAGTCTCTCAGGCTAAAAACCCCCTTATCCTTTAGATTTAGGATTAACATAGGTTTATCATAGGTTTAACATAGATAGAATTAACTTAGTTTAGATAACCAAATTATTAATAAATTAAAAGACTGTTTCTCGCTCTTAGTGACCGACACCCTACTTACCACGAAACTCCTATTTGACAGGGTACTCTTCTTGTTAAAGTATTGTTTTTGGTAAAGTCGGCAAAATATAAATTTAAAACTTGAAACATAAATTACAACCACACAACGACACATCAAGTTTTTAGCGCCGTTGTCGGGGAGTGAAAATTTAATCTTGATTTTTATTTAATATTTTGGTTTTTCACATTAGATTAATCTAACCCTTAGGATTAGTCTAATTTAGATTAGTGTATATTTGCTTGTATATTTGTTTGTTTAATTGTTCAATAGTTTAATTGTTTGTTTGTTTAATTGTTTCTAATACACTGTTCTGGTTGATAACCGCATACGGCGTATCACTTCCATTTGATACGGCGTATCCAACTTTCTTACCCAATACATCGTATTCGTTCAAAAGATTAATACGGCGTATTCAGATTCATTGAATACAGCGTATTGAGCATCTAATAGAGTAACATAACTGGTTTTTTGTATTCGATTTCCATATATCTATATTTTCTTTCTCCCGAGCCTATCCTACTGATTGTTTATCCCTTGTTTCAGGTAGTGCATGACAAGGAGTTTGATGTGTCGTTGTATGGTTGTAAATTATTATTCAAGTTTTAAATTTATATTTTTCCGACTTAACTAAAAACAACACTTTAACGGGCAGTGTACCCAGTCGGTGGGAGTTTCATGGTAAGTAGGGTGTCGATCACTAAGAGCAAGAAACACTTTCAATTTATTAATACTTTGGTTTGTTTAATCTAAGTTAGTCTAATCTATGTTAAACCTATGCTAAACCTATGTTAAACCTTTCAATTTATTAATACAGGTTTTGTGGTGACTAAAACCAATTCAAGACACTAAAACACACACAATCAAATTAACAGAAGATCAAAGAGCGGTCTAGCCAAATATAAGAAAATTGTATTAACCATTATTAATCCAATCAGAACGTTGGTTTGTTTATTAGTGCAATGATTAATTATCTCAAGACGGCATATCATTCTTAATACATAGGCGTTACTTCTTCCTAAGACCTAGACACGTAGAATTATATCATAATTAAATGCATCCGCATAAAGCATCCTTATTTGCTGATTATAATCTATCTTAGAGATTAAAGCAATGGTGATCTTGTTAAACCCTAGCTCGTAGAGACTTTACCCACTTACTGCTTAATGGAAATTCATACACTAGTAGTCTGCTAACCAAGTCTTTACAAATTAATCGAGAATGTACTCGTTGATACCAAGGTCACCTTATGGTCCAACTAAGCTCACAATCTAAGGGCAAAGATAGGTCTTTAATTGTGATCCTATTGGTTTAGATGTATAAATCACTATATAGAGAGCTATCCTGGCATCTAGATTACTTGGTTCGTATCACTAGATCCAGTTGAATGATAGGTCGCATACAAAAGCACGTAAACAAGTATATTGATAAACATAAACAAGCAATCAACGATAAATTAAGAAATCGAGATAAACAAACCAAACATCAAGATCTTCACAACAATGGCTAATACCCGAAGGTATTATCCTTCAAACGTCATAATTAATACAAAAGTAATGATTTAGCCAAGGTAAACTAACTGAGTTAACGAATGATACCAATAAATGAACGATTACAACAGTATAAGAAATTACACGTTGTCTCCTATGGAATTAATCGTGTTGTTCGACCTCTTGTTCTCTTTTTCTCCTCTGAAAATCGACTTTTATGGTTTAGGTATCGAGAATATGATTTTGCACACCTAAAACTCGTTTTTGAGTTTTCTATTTATAAGGTCTGGAGTCGGTTCGATATGGCGTATCCAATGTGTTGGATACGGTGTATTGGGGTTTTTTTAGAGTGAATAAGAATTTAATAGGAGAGAGATAAGTCACCTACAAATTTAAAGGAAAAAGCCAATGAGAGGGGAGAAGAGGGGGATAGGAGGAAAATTTACAAATTAAGGAGTCGTAGCTAAAGAAAGAGGAATAAGGGAGAATAAAAGGAGAAGGAGACTCCACCCCCCCCCAAACGTTCGATATCTTCTAGAAGATTTTATTCCCATATCGCCTTGAATACGGCGTATTGCCTTCTCTAGATACGGTGGTTTGGATTCTGTTTCCTTCGTGGTCCTTTTGTGAGGCAGGCACAAATACGCCGTATCTTCCTTGATGGATACGCCGTATCTTCCTTGATGGATATGGCGTATTGGTTGTCAGAACAGTAATCTTCAAAATATCTTCGCTTAAGCTCCAGAATGCGTGCCTTTTAGTTAATCTTCACTAAGTACTCCATAATTACTGCAATTCTCAAATATAAACGATTAAGTAACAATTATTTGCAATAATTATACAAAATGAATTAATTACATGGGATAAATGATGCTATAAAATAGACGTTATTTGATGTTATCAAATATCCCCCCACTTGAATCCTACTTGTCCTCAAGTAGCCTTTAGAAGCTTATGAA
Source organism: Tanacetum coccineum (assembly GCA_026074375.1). Taxonomy (NCBI): domain Eukaryota; kingdom Viridiplantae; phylum Streptophyta; class Magnoliopsida; order Asterales; family Asteraceae; genus Tanacetum; species Tanacetum coccineum. Next base: position 55,060 of record BQNB010025592.1, on the reverse strand, counting down.
AATGTATACGTAAGGATTTTTCCGTTTAAGCATTTATTTGATCTATTACAAGTACACAACCAAACATCTCATGAAATAGGAAGATGAAAACACTCAAATCACTCAACTAATATATGTAGTAACATATAACTAATTCGCTCAATTACTTGGTCGTGACGAGAATTCTATCATAGGCTTGGAAAGGATCCACATCTCTACCACTAGAGCTAAGGATTAACAAGTTTATAAAGGTAAAATAGGTTTTTATTATAAGGCTTAGGGTTGATCATTCTACAATCTTTCACCAAAAGTACCACACCAACAAGGCAGTTGAAGCACATATACATGGTTGTAACGACCGAATAGACATGTGTGTTTGATCACATCCTCATTCAAGTTTAACCAAGGGTTAGGATAAAGAATGATATAGGGTAGGGATCTTCTAACTTTCAACAATAGTAATAAACCAACAAGGCAGCTGAGATATGCATACATGGCCGTAATGACGGAATAGACATACATGCTCGTACACATCCTCATTCGCATAAAACCCATTCTTAATGATTAGGAAAGGGAAATAAATTATTGCTAAATAAAAATTACAAAACAAATAGACTAGGTCCAAGATATAAGTTGCTAGATACTTTTTTCTCGACCGTTACCATGATAAAGATAACTATTTACAAACGTCTTAATCGTCGATAAAAAACAACAACCTAAGTTGGTGTTCCCTTAACGGTCAACTTCCCAATCATCCCATACTTTACATACTTTTACAAGACAAGTGGCTTTATCTTCCACTTTATACAATACTCTACATAGTAGACTTATAAGACATATCAATGAATAATCGATCCTTCATATAATTTCTTGGGTCTAAGCTTTTGCGAAACGATTATCATCAAACTTTTCTTCTCTTTTTTTTGCTATTTTTTCCTTATTTTTTTTATTTTTTTTACTACACTATACTACGAAACTCAGTGTAATTTCACCATCTTCACGATCATAATAACTTCTGATTATTCCTTAGGTAATTTTTCATTCTTCGGACGTACCAATAATTGCGTAGGTAGTAAAAATACATGAGTTTTGACTACTTTATATATTTCCATTTGTAATGTGTAAATTTATTCCCAACCGTACCAAAGATAGAAAATTGACACAAGACTCGAGAAATATATATTTTACACTTTAAGTAACTAGCAACTGAGAAATGGACATAATCTAACTGGATAGGCTAAGGTGTAACGAAATAAACAGTTGGTGTAATTCCTAAAGGATTGGCTCTATTGGTTTTTCTAGGGGTATCTTACTCTTAAGATAAGAGTAAACAAAGGGTTTATACGGGGATTTAACTAACCAAAGTAGTTAGTTAATAAAACAACATACAAAGGCTTTTTGGGTGTAATCATAAACATTTACCAATTTAAACAAGTTACTCCATCTAAATCCATAGTACTCATTATTGTGGTCTCGAATAGATATACCAAGCCAAGTTCTAAAGTCTACAACATCACCGGCACACTCATATTTTTGTGGAATTTGGGTAAACATTTGGAAAGAATAAGGTTAAATCCTCACAATATCTAATAAGTGTTATTGTGTGCAGGTTATGTAACAAGTAATTTCACAAAAGTATGCTTGATTTTTTTTTAAATTTGAGCACAATTTAGGCATTTTAGTGTGAAAAATAGGACAAGTATACATTCTAATTCCCATCCCCCCACTTGAATTATACAACGTCCTTGTTGTATAGATAAAACTTTAAAAACGGGAATTAAAAGAATTAGAATGAGAAACTCCCCTGATATTTTGCTCGGTAGATTTTCTAAGTTGAGTTTATGAGCAAAAATGTGTGTTGTAAATGCATCTGTATTTCAGCATGACTACAATCACACAAGGATTTCAGATGATCGATACTTCACAAACTTCGTCGATTTCTTTGCAGCGAGGTCCTGTGCAAAATATAGAAAAACATGCAAAATCCTATCTCGGGTATCTACGGTTAATTAAATAAGCTAAATAAACTGTACAAGAGACCAATACGCCGTATCAGTACAAGAGACCAATACGCCGTATCCATAAACTGAAATACGCCGTATTAAGAAACCTGTAAAAAGTATCTAAATACTGGTCAGTTTGTTGAATACGTCGTATCATGTACATGAATACGCCATATTGACATAACTGACAATAATGTTTATAGTGCATAAAAATAAATAAATGACTGATAACGTCCAGACATTCAATATGTCATATGGTATGGAGCGAATACGTTGTATTGAGGTCTGGGAAGACAGACTCGATAAAAATAAATAACAATCCGGGTTATCTCCCGGGAAGCACTTTTCTTTATAGCGAAGTCTTTAAGTTAGACTTTTCTTTAACTTTTTTTCATTCCATCTCATGCACGCTAATGTTCCCGCGTGTGAGCCATTCTTCCATCTCCGCATCTCAGACATATTCGGGTCCTAAGTTCAAGACCCCCTTGTAGAAACTCTTAAGCTTTTGGTACGAGTGTGGGATCCCATTCATCTTATCTTCTTCAATTACCTTCAGTAATGGTGGGATCTTGTTGCATTGTTCATTAGTGTGGTGTTTAAACCTTGGATGTGATCGCACCATTTGGTAAGTAACTTCATCATTACCATTGTGAATGGTAATCATTCCTTCAAATTATTTTGCATTAATCCTAGCTTCTCTTAAAAATGGTTCGCCAAAAATAACATCGCCCATTCCTTCATCACAATAAGCATCCATATCTTCTAAAACTGTAAACTCTGTTAAGATAGAAAAAGTTCCAACAAAGATAGGTATGTTCATTAAGGCTCCAACTACATTATTTCCCTTGTATTCCAATTTGTCCTTCCTTATAGAGTTATAAAACTTTTTGGACATTACATTTACGTACAAGATAGGGAAAAAAATAGCATGTAAAAATTCAAAACCTATCATGCAAGAGAACTTCAAGTTGTAGGCACAATCAATACTGATCTTCTTATCGTGGTCGCAATTACTAGGATATCCAAAAAATTTACTAACCATTCTAGCGTCACTCCTAGTTCTAAATTCCTCAACTACCTTACCTTCCTTAATGGTGGGCATTAAATCATGAACTTGATCTCTCCTAAGCTCTGATGGTACATTAAGATCGTTTAGTTCTATGTAGTCCCTAAAGAAAGGGTCTAATGATCTATTTAACACCAAAGTCTCTCCCATTAGCCTAGCTTCTAAATCAAGTTTTATTCTTTCTCTTAAACCTAACATGTAGACCCTCTTAATTAAACTACTAGCAGGTTTAACACTCTTGAAAATTATTTTCTCTTCCCTAACTCTCAAAGTAATCTTTCTTTTGAAAACATCAATCTTAGCACGGGCGATAGACAAAAATGGTCTTCCGATGATCAAGGGCACTTTGATATCCTTGGGCATATCAAGAATTATAAAATCTATGCGGACAAAAATATTTACCAATACCTACTAGCATGTTTTTAGCAATTCCTTTTTGATATTTCACAGTCCTATTAGCTAATTCAACTGTCAACTTAGTGTGAGCTAATTCGCCTAAACCTAAGTTAAGGTAGGTCGAGAGAGGCATTACACTTATGCTAGCTCTTAAGTCAGCAAGGGCATTATCAAAGCAAACATTATTAATAAAGCAAGGTAAAGTGAAACTCCTTGGGTCTTTCTCCTTTCTGGGTATGGAATTATGTGAAACTCCATATGAGTAAGCTTCCAGAAGTTTGGTCCATATGTCCCTTCCTTTTACATAGTATGTAACCATTTTAAACGATGAAATGGAATTATCGTTTGTTTTATCTCGTACATCAGTGTATGGTTCTGTCCAATGGATACGGCGTATTAAGAGGATCCCATACGGCGTATCGGGTATGAATCAGCTTCAAAAATAGTTGAGATCGACTTAACATGGTCTCTTGGGTTAGTTTAAGTGGAGCTCGGTAAACTTCCAAATCCTCTTTCCTGTAGTACCTTGATTATTTGCCCGATTTGGATCTCCATAGTTTTAATTGATGCTCATTGGTTCCTTATGGCAGCATTCGTTGAAACTCAGATCTCTTTGATCAAATTAAAGTTCTCCTCGTGTCTTTTTGCTGATTCACTCCTAAACTTGCTTTGGGTTTCTTCCATGGATTGCCTTCGTTCTTGGTACGAAGGATTCGCGTTGTTTCTTTGATAAAATCCCAGAGTTGTTGCTCTATATCCCCCTCCTTGAAAAGGTGCACCAAATTAAGTGTAGTAAGATTCTTTTAGAGTTTTCCCTTCTTCCTTGAGTGGACAATATTTGGTGTAGTGGGGACCTTTACATTGTTCACATCCTACTTGAGCAGCATAAACTTTTTCATTCACTTTCTTAATTTCTCTTCCAAGATTGTTGAGTTTGCTTGTATTGCTGCTAATCCGTCAGAAGTTTCAGTACTTCTGGTCCTTGATGTTCCATTATGCCATTTTTTAGAGTATTTAGCCATTTCTTGGATGGCTACTTTCGCATCAGCAGCAATCTTTGATGGTATGGCTCCTCTTGAATCAAGAATTTGTCTAGTTGGAACATCCAATCCATTATAAAACAAGACCACCTCTTGTATTTTTGTTAAATAGTGTTGAGGACACTTCATCAAAAGTTCTTTATATCGCTCCTAAGCTTGATACAGGTTTTCATTTGGTTCTTGCTGAAAGTTGTTGATCTCTTCCATTTTCTTTGCCGTATAAGCAGGTGGGCAATATTTGCTTAGAAACTTTATCTTCAGATCTTCCTAAGTTGTAATCGAACCAGATGGTTTGTTTCTTATCCAATGACTTGCGGCTCTAGTTAAGGACATAGGAAAGGCTCTACGCATCACTTGGTCTATAGTTATATTAGGGATGTGGAATAAATCCACCATCTCAAGAACTTTCTCAATATGTTCGTTCTTATCTTCATGATCCGAACTGATGAAGGTGTTATCACGTAGTTCCTTGAGAAATTGGCCTTTTAATTCAAAACTATCCTTGTCCTTGATCTTAGGCCTAGCAATTCCTGATCCATAGTCAGCTCGAGTTTTGCTCATGTATTGTTCCATAGTTTCCGCCATTGTTTCGGCAACTTCTTCCTCTGAATATTCTTCTTAGTCAGAAAATAGATAGAAATCAGGTGATCTCGATTCATCAAGACTCAGTGTCCTGAAGTGCTTCCTAGATGATCGAAATTCTTGTTCCGGATCCTTGAAAGGTGTAAATGGTTCCTTAGTCGAACTTCTTGTCATGCACTACCTGAAACAAGGTATAAACAATCAGTAGGATGGGCCCAAGAGAAAGAAAACACAGATATACAGAAATTGAATGCGAAAAACCAGATCTGTTACTGTATCAGATAGTCAATACGTCGTATTCAATGGAACTGAATATGTTGTATTAATCTCGTTGAACGAATACGCTGTATTGGATAGAAAGTTGGATACTCCGTATCCAATAAAAGTGGATACGCCGTATCGAGTTATCGACCAGAACAGTGTATTAGAGAAAACAATAAAAACACACAAATAATTAAACACACAAATATACAAGCAAATATACGGAATATACATAATTATACACTAATCCAAAGGGTTAGATCTAATCTAATGTTAAAAACCAAAATATCAAATAAAAAGCAGGATTATTTTCACTCCCCGTGTAATGGCACCAAAAACTTAATGTGTCGTTGTGTGGTTGTAAATTAAGATTCAAGTTTTAAATTTATATTTTTCCGACTTAACCAAAAACAACACTTTAACAGGCAGTGTACCCGGTCGGTGGGAGTTTCGTGGTAAGTAGGGTGTCGATCACTAAGAGAAAGAAACACTTTCAATTTATTAATACTTTGGTTTTTCTAATCTAAGTTAGTCTAATCTATGCTAAACCTATGTTAATCCTAAATCTAATGGATAAGGGGGGGGGGGGTTTGGTCTGAGAGACTGGCATAAGTTTTATGATGACTAAAACCAATTCAAGACACTAAAACACATGCAAGCAAATTAACAGAAGATAAAAGAGCAGTCTAGCCAAATATAAGAAAACTGTATTAACCATTATTAATCCAATCAGAACGTTGTTTTGTTTATTAGTGCAATGATTACTTATCTCGAGGCGGCATTTCATTCTTAAGACTTAGGCGTTACTTCTTCCTAAGACCTAGACACGTAAAATTATGTCACAATTAAACGCATCCTCATAAAGCATCCTTATTTGCTGATTATAATCTATCTTAGGGATTAAAGCAATGGTGATCTTGTTAAACCCTATCTCATAGACACTTTACCCACTTACTGCTTAATGGCAATTCATACACTAGTAGTCCACTAACCAAGTCTTACCAATTAATCGAGAACGTACTCGTTGCTACCAAGGTCACCTTATGGTCCAACTAAGCTCACAATCTAAGAGCAAAGATAGGTCGTTAATTATGATCCTATTGGTCTAGATTTATAAATCACTATATGGAGAGCTATCTCGGCATCTAGATTACTTGGTCCGTATTACTAGATCCAGTTGAATGATAGGTCGCATACAAAAGCACGTAAACAAGTATAAATTGATAAACATAAACAAGCAATTAACGATAAATTAAGAAATCGAGATAAACAAACCAAACATTAAGATCTTCATAATAATGGCTAATACCCAAAGGTATTAGCCATCAAACGTCATAATTAATACAAGAGTAATTATTTAGCCAAGATAAACTAACTGAGTTAACGAATGATACCAAAAACTGAACGATTACAAGAGTATAAGAAATTACACGTTGTCTCCTATGGAATTAATCGTGTTGCTCGAACTCTTCTGCTCTTTTTCTCCTCTGAAAATCGACTTTTATGGTTTAGGTATCAAGAATATGATTTTGCACAGTTAAAACTCGTTTTTGAGTTTTGTATTTATAGGGTTTGGAATATGGTCGATACAGCGTATCGAGGGTTTCTTTGAGTAGGGACCACGTTTGATATCTTCCAGAATATTTTATTTCCATATAGCTTGAATACGGTGTATTGCCTTCTTCTGGATATAGTGTATTGGATCTCGTTTCCTTCGTGGTCTTTGGTGAGTGCATGCATAGATACGCCGTATCTTCCTTGATCAATACGACGTATTGGTTGTCATAACAGTAATCTTTAAAATATCTTCATTTAAGCTCTAGAATGCATGCCTTTTAGTTAATATTCACCAAGTACTCCATAATTACTGCAATTCTCAAATATAAACGATTAAGTAACAATTATTTGCAATAATTATACAAAATGGGTTAATTACATAGGATAAATGATGCTATAAAATAGACGTTATTTGATGTTATCAGAGTTCAACAAAGGAACTATTTACACCCTTTAAGGAACCAGAATGAGAATTTCAATCATCTAGGAAGCTTCTCAAGACACTAAGTCTTGACGAATCAAGATCACATGAATTCAATCTATTTTATGATTTAGAAGAATATTCCGAGGAAGAAGTTGCGGAAACAATGGAACAAGACATGAGCAAAACTCGAGCTAACTATGGATTAAGAATTGTTAGACCTAAAATCGATGACAAAGATAGCTTTGAACTAAAAGGCTAATTTCTCAAGGAACTACGTGACAACACCTTCAGCGGTTCAGATCATGAAGATGCGAACGAACACATTGATAAAGTTCTTAAGATTTTTGATTTATTCTATATCCCTATTATAACTCAAGACCAAGTGATGCTTAGAGCCTTCCCTATGTCCCTAACTGGAGCCGTGAGTCGTTGGCTAAGAAACAAACCATCTAGTTCAATCACAACTTGGGAAGATCTTAAGACAAAGTTTCTAAGCAAATATTGCCTACCTGCTCGTACTGTAAAGAAAATAGAGGATATCAACAACTTTCATCAAGAACCGGATGAAACCCTTTACCAAGCATGGGATCGATTTAAAGAACTCTTGAAGAAGTGTCCTCAACACTATTTAACGGAGATGCAGGAGGTAATATTGTTTTATAACGGATTCGATGTCCAAAATAGATAGATTCTTGATTCAAAAGGTGTCATACCGTCTAAGACTACTGCCGATGCAAATGTAGCCATCCAAGAAATGGTTGAACACTCTCAAAAATGGCATAATGGAACATCTAGGACAAGAAGTACTAAAACTTTTGACGAATTGGCAGCCGTACAAGCAAAACTTAATAATCTTGGAAGAGAAATCAAGAAGGTGAATGAAAAGGTTTATGTTGCTCAAGTAGGATGTGAACAATGTAAAGGACCTCACTACATCTAAGATTGCCCACTCAAGGAAGAAGGTAAAACCCTCAAAGAAGCTTACTACACTCAATTTGGTGGACCTTTCCAAAGAGGGGGATATAGATCAGCAACTCTGGGATTCTACCAGAGGAACAATGCAAACCCTTCGTATCAAGAACGAAGACAATCTATGAAAGAAACCCTAAACAAGTTTATGAGTGAATCAGGGAAAAGACATGAAGAAAACTCCAACATGATTAAAGAGATTCTAGCTTCGACGGATGCTGCCATACGAAACCAAGGAGCTTTGATTAAAACTTTAGAGATTCAAATCGAGCAAATAAGCAAGGTACATCAGGAAAGAGGATTTGGAAGCCTACCTAGATCTAATGAAGCCAACCTGAGAGATCATGTCAAGTCGATCTCAACCAATGTTAAAGTTGATTCAAACCCGATGCGCCATATTGGATCACACCAATACGTCGTATCCACCCCCACAGAACCGAAGACTAATGTTCGAGTAAACAGACACAATCCCAGTTTCTAAGAGTTCGACTGAATGATTACTACAGTGAGGAAAAGAAGGGATCGTATGGACCGCAATTCTTGGAATCTTACTCATATGGAGCTTCACATATCGATAATTCCATACCCTGAAAGGAGAAAGACCTGTGGAGTTTCACTTTACCTTGCGATATTAATAATGTTTTCTTTGATAATACCCTTATTGACTTAGGAGCTAGCGTAAGTGTCATCCCTCTCTTGACCTACCTTAACTTAAGTTTAGGCGAATTAGCTCACGCTAAGTTGATAGTTGAATTAGCAGATAGGACTGTGAAATATCCAAAAGGAATTGCTGAAAATGTGCTAGTAGGTATTGGTAAATTTGTTTTCCCCATAGACTTTATAATTCTTGATATGCCTGAGGATGTCAAAGTGCCCTTGATCCTCAGAAGACCATTTTTTTCTACTGTCCACGCTAAGATTGATGTATTTAAAGGGAAGATTACTTTAAGGGTGGGGGATGAGAAAATATTTTCAAAAGTGTTAAACCCTGCCCAGTAGTTTTTTTTTGATAAGAGGTCTACATGTTAAGCTTAAGAGAAAGAATGGAACTTGATTTAGAAGCTAGGCTAATGGGAGAGATTTGGTGTTAAATAAACCATTAGACCCTTTATATGGAGATTAAATTGAATTGAATGATCTTAATGTACCATTAGAACTTAGGAGAGATCAAGTTGATGATTTGATACCCATCAATGAGGAAGGTGAGGTAATTGATAAGCCCATGATTTACATAATCAAGACTAGGAATAATAAAAGTTTTGACGAGTACCCTAGTTTTTGTGACTTTGACCGGAAGATCCATATTGATTGTGCATGCAACTTAAGATTTTCATGCATGATAGGTTTCGAGCATGTAAATACTAATTTTTTCCCAATTTTGTCTGTTAATATGATGCCTAGGGAGTTCTACAATTCTATAATGAGGGAAAAAGTTGAACACGAAGGAAAGAATGTAGTCGAAGCTTTTATGAATGTACCTATTTTTGTCAGAAATTTTTCTGTTGTAACTCATTTTTTATTAGTGGAAAATATGAATGGCTATCGAGATCAAGAAATGGGAGATATTAATCTTGGAGAACCGTTCTGCAAAGCTTCATGTGTGGAAGCAATAAGGTTTGATGGATTAATCACTATTCACAATGGTAGTGATAACGTGACTTACCAAATGGCGCGATCACATCCAAGGTTTAAACATCTATCCAATGCCCAATGTAACAATATCAAGTCGTTAATAAAGGTGAGTGCGCATGATAAGCTGAATGAAATCTCGCTTCCGTACCAAAAGCTTAAAAGTTTCTATAAGGGGGTCTTGAACTTAGGACCCGAATATGTCTGAGATGCGAAGATAGAAGAATGGCTTACATGCGGGCATATAAGCGTGCATGAGATGGAGTGAAAAAAGCTAGAAGGAAAAATTCTAACTTAAAGACTAGCTGAAACAAAAGTACTTCCCGAGAGACAACCCAGATTGTTATTTATTTTTATCGATTATGTCTTCCCTGACATCAATACGACGTATCCGCTCCATACCATACGGTGTATTAAATGTCTGGACGTTATCATTCCTTTACTTTTATGCACTTTTAAACATTACTGTCAGTTCTGTCTATACGGCATATTCATGAATATGATACGGCGTATTCAACAGACTGACCCGTATTTAGATACTTTTTATAGGTTTCTTAATACGGTATATTCCAGTTTATGGATACGGCGTATTGGTCTCCTGTATAGTTTTTTTAGTTTAATTTAATTAACCGTGGGTACCGAGATAGGATTTTGCATGTTTTTCCCATATACCTCACTGCAAAGAAATTGACAAAGTTGGTGAAGTATCGATCATTTAGAATCCTATGTGTGTTGTAGTCATGCTGGTATCCAGACGCATTTACAACACACATTCTTGCTCATAAACTTAACTTGGAGAATCTACCGAGCAAAATATCTAGGGAGTTTCTCATTCCAATTCTTTTAATTCCTGTTTTTAATGTTTTATCTATACAACAAGGACGTTGTATAATTCAAGTGGGGGGATGGGAATTAGAATGTATACTTGTCTTATTTTTCACACTAAAGTGCTTAAATTATTCTCAAATTTAATTTTTTTCAAGCATACTTTTCTAAAATTACTTGTTACATAACCCGTACACAATAACCCTTATTAGATATTATGAGGATTTAACCTTATCTATTTCCAAATGTTTACCTAAATTCCACAAAAATCTAAGTGTGCCGGTGATGTTGTAGACATTAGAACTTGTCTTGGTATATCTATTAGAGACCACAATAAAAAGTACTATGTATTTAGATGGAGTAACTTGTTTAAATTCGTAAATTTCTAGAATTAAAGCCAAAAAGCCTTTATATGTTGTTTTATTAACTAACTACACTGGTTAGTTAAATCCATGTATAAACCCTTTGTTTACTCTTATCTTAAGAGTAAGATACCCCTAGAAAAACCTATAGAGCCAATCCTTTAGGAATAACACCAACTGTTTGTTTCGTTACACCTTTACACCATAGCCTACCTTGTTAGATTAAATCCATTTATCAACTGCTAGTTGCTTAAAGTGTAAAGTATGTATTTCCCGAGTCTTGTGTCAATTTTCTATCTTTGGTACGGTTGGGAAGAAATTTGCACATTGCAAATGAGAATGTATAAAGTAGTCAAAACTCATGTATATTTACTACCATCACAATTATTCGTTACGACCGTCGAGAATGAAGAATTATCAAGGAATATCCTAAGTTATTATGATCTAGAAGATGGTGAAATTACACCGAGTTTCATAGTTAGTATGTGAAAAAAATGAAAAAAATTAGAAAAATCGCAACAAAAAAAGAGGAGGAAAGTTTGTAGATAATCGTTTCGTAAAAGCTTAAATCGAAGGAATTATATCAAGGATTGATTATTCGTTGATACGTCTTATAAGTCAACGATGTAAAGTTTTGTATAAAGTGGTAGATATCGCCACTTGTCTTGTAAAAGTATATAAAGTATGGGATGATTGTGAAGTTGACCGTTACGGGAACACCAACTTAGGTTGTTGTTTTTGATCTATGATCAAGACGTGTGTAAATAGTTGTGTCTTTTTCATGGTAACGGCCGGGAAAAAGTGTCTAGCAACTTGTAACATATTTGTTTGGACTTAATGATGTGTCGTTGTGTGGTTGTAATTTATGTTTCAAGTTTTAAATTTATATTTTGCCAACTTTACCAAAAACAATACTTTAACGGGCAGTGTACCCGATCAGATGGGAGTTTCATGGTAAGTAGGGTGTCGATCACTAAGAGCGAGAAACAATCTTTTAATTTATTAATATTTTGGTTATCTAGACAAAGTTAATTCTATTCTATGTTAAACCTATGCTAAACCTATGTTAGTCCTAAATCTAACGGGTAAAAGGGGGGTTTTTAGCCTGAGAGACTGGCACGGGTTTGTGGTGACTAAATTTTTCCCCCCAACTTAAGACACTAAAAACACACGCAAGCAAATTAACAAAAGATAAAAGAGCGGTCTAGCCAAATATAAGAAACTGTATTAATCATTATTAATCCAATTAGAACGTTGGTTTGTTTATTTAGTGCAATGATTACTTATCTCAATGCGGCATATCATTCTTAAGACTTAGGCGGTACTTCTTACTAAGACCTAGATACGAAGAATTCTGTCATAATTAAATGTATCTCCATAAAGCATCCTTATTTGCTGATTATAATTTATCTTAGGGGGATTAAAGCAATGGTGATCTTGTTAAACCCTAGCTCATAGAGACTTTGCCCACTTACTGCTTAAAGGCAATTCATATGTAACACCCCTAAAAATGTGTCGCAGCAGAAGTACGTCCGGGGACGTTACTTCATAATACACAGCACTAGATACAAGAGAACGACCTCTAAATGTGTCGTATGAAAAGCAATCTCATTGATTTCCATGAAATTGATATAACATTTGTCCCATAATTTGCATCATAATGAAGAATCTTAAAGCGATACAACAGAATTTATTCATTTGTATATAAGTAGAAATCCATGAATGAAATCTTGTCAATTTAGACTCCAATGCACATCAGATAATCCAAGCATCTAATTCACCTGAGAAAAACATGCTTAAAACAATCAACATAAAGTTGGTGAATTCATAGGTTTGATAAATCGTATAATGTAGGACCACAAGATCTCCCATTTGTATGATAATGCAACAGATTGCAAACATCACATAAATGTAATTACGTTGCCCTAAGCTCATGACACTAAAGCTCGACATAAATATATTGCAATATAAAATTGCCAGCATTGCCCGTATTGATGTTCTAACCTAGAACATCCCTCGTCCGACATGGTATACGTTCGTTTTCTGGCAAACCGGCACAGTGAGCATGACTCACCCGAACGGGGATGTCAATCCCAATAGATCTATTTATAACATTCGCGCTTACCCTCTAGGTAATTAACCAGTTCATGATAATGGGCTCCTTTAGGTTATCGTAACTTAGGCAACACGTAATCATAATATAAAATTTCCCACTTGTGTCCAATTTTAAAACATTGCATGTTTCTCACCCCAAAAGCTTATAAAACAAAATCATGTAAAACGTGGGGCTATGAACTCACCTCAAGTGAGTTAATCCGATAATGTATATCACAAATGAAAACGCGTCACGAATACGCCCGAATGCAACCTAAATAATTATAGGTCGGATGAGTACCAAGTACTTTGATTAACAACTCCCATATATAATCCTATATAATTGAAAAGAAACGCGAGGCTATGAACCCACCTCGATGATGAAGAACGATTGGCAGAAATGCATATATTAAGCACAACACAAACAGAAACCAGAACGGCTCGACCAAGGAGTTGCGGTTTATCTTAAGGGCTATGACCCACTAGCCTAGGTTAATGAATTGGGTTTTCTGATGGATGATTACATCAACGCGACACGTTGATAAAAGATTTAGATTCCAAGTTGTAATAGTTTGGTGGTTGGTTAAATAAAATAAATCGAAAGTAAACGCAAAGTGTGTAATATATTTCCGTATATATTACATATGAAAAATGAACAAGTATATAATTCGTACCGTGAATTATATAACGAAGATAGACAATCCAAAGATTTATCTGAAGTATATAATACTTTACAGGTATTATATAAGGAACGTGAGAAAATAATTGGAACAAAATATTTCGACACCAATTTAATTAATAAAAAGTCCTTGCATAAAAGTAGACACACGTCTTAAAGTTATGAATTAAACAACCGATGTTTGTAAAGCTTTTACAAAAGTTATGATTTTACCTTCTCGTCAGGAATTTATAAATAATATTTTATAAATAAATCTTTTGTCATATTGACGGATCGTAGCTAAAATCGTTGTGTCATTTGTAAAAGTATAATTCTTATTCGTTGTCGAGTTATTGTACAGTTATAATTTAATATATCTTTAAAATATACTTAGGTCTCTTTTACTGGTTTTACTAAAATAATAAAGTGTTTGTAGTAAAACATTACTAAATATTGAAATTTATATAAATTTCGCCATGACATTTCCGTTTATACATCGTTTCCCATGTTTATAGAATCTAATGTTCTTCCACATAATAACAAAATCAATATTTCAAACATCCGCTTGTTTTAAATATCTATATATATATTTATATATAAACTAAAACAAAGTAATAAATGTTACATTTATTTAACCATTTTAAACCACCAATATATCCGGTTTCATATTTATAAATTTTACGATATATTTATAGTTGATTTATATAATCCAAACGCACCCTCATTGTTTCGCTAAACCAAACTTGCCCTATGTTCTCCTCCTAAAACCAAACACACCCTTATGGTGTTAAACCCGTATCCAAACACACCCTTTGTGGTGTCTGTTAACCCAAACAGCCCTTTATGGCTGTTAACCCAAACCAAACACACCCCTTGTCCAATTCTGCTATCCCAAACGCACCCTAATCGTCAAATTGTCAAACCAAACACACCCCTTGTGCAATTCTGCTATCCCTAACGCACCCTAATCGTCAAACTGTCAAACCAAACACACCCCTTATGCAATTCTGCCATCCCAAACGCACCCTTATCGCGAATCTGTCAAACCAAACGCACCTTTGTGCGGTTACACAGCCAACCAAACACCTCTTTTGGTAGTTCCTACTAACCAAACGCTCCCCACTCGGATGCTCTACTTAAACCAAAGCACCTATGTCATAGAATCTCAAACCAAACAAGCCTAGTGTTTCGTTACTCATCCAAACGCACCCTATGTGCTATTAGGGAAACCAAACACACCTGTTGGTGCATTTATCAAAACCAACGCACCCTTTTGGGTGTTAAGAATAACCAATTGCACCCTTTGGTGCTTAATACAAATAAACAAACACCCTTATGTTGTTTCGGTTAAACCAAACCGTACCCTCGTCGAATTAATACGAATAATACACATCCCTCTACTTTTTCTATCGAGCCAAACGTATCCCCCGCACCTTACGAGTGGTGGCAGCCACCCAACCGCACCCCAATGTGGTGGCTGCCACCCTATCGGCCGACAACAACCCTACGCCCCTATGTCGGCGCTGACCAGACCCGAAACTCACCCCTCTGTGCTTAACTATACATACCAACCCGCACCCTATAGTGGCGGCAGCCCACCAAACCCACCCCATGGTGGCGGCTGCCCCACCAAACGCACCCTTGTGGTGCTTAGGAATAATTAAACGCACCCTTGATGGTGCTACTACCACAACCGACGCACCCTTTTTGGTGTAAACATCAAACCGAACGCACCTCCGGCTGGTGCAACATCAAACGCACCCTTATCGTGCGTTTACAACAACTCGACCCGTCGCACCCATTGGATTGTTTATACCAAAACACACGCACCCTTGGTGGCTGGTGGCGTGGCCAGCGGTGGTGACGATGAGATGTGTGGAGGTGCGTGTGGTGATGGAAGAACTATGGCGGCGAGTGGTGTTGTAGATGTCGGATAGAGTGCGGATTGCGGGGAAAACATGTTTTGGACTTGCCAGAAAACTTGCCAAAAAGAGTTTTCCGTGGCCGAGTTGGTGGTCGCGGTGGCGAACCGACCGTGGTGGCCGGAAGGGCTGGCCGAAAAAATTGGGAGGGAGAAAAATGTGTGTAGGTGTGTGTGTTTATATAAGATAAAATGAAAAAAATGCATAAAACTTTTAAATATAATAAAAATTTTAATGCAAAGTGCAAGTTCAAATAGATGGGGGGTCATTGTGTAAATTTTAATATGGGGGGATAGTTTTGATAAAAATCAGTTCGGGACTCGTTTGAGCGACTTAACGGATGATTCAAGGCACGAAACTTGCGCCATTGTTTTCCAAATTATTTTTCCCATAAAAACGAGTATTTACTTGATAGTATTTCATAAATATGTTTATAACATTTATAAAAATAATTGTTATTCATTTGGAAACCCGGTTATGTCTTGTCCGAAAGTAAAAACAAAAATAAATTTTTAACCCGAATATTTGCGTTATCAACAAACGTTTTTGAATAAAATGATGACTAATTTATTAAATATTTTTATTTAATAAAAAGTGTTAATTAAATATAATTTAATTATTTTCTTGTTCTAAATCTTGAGAGGGCATTTCAGCACCTTCTGACGATTTTGGGTCTCTGTCAAAAACATAAAATTGTTGTCAGGAATGTCGTTTTACATCAAATTGCTTTAGAGTCCGAATAATGAAAACGTGATTTAGCTGCTCGTTTTTGATAAATCAACTTAGGAATAACATATATCCCCTTTAAATATGTTTCGAAAAATTACCGGTTACGCGGTAATCGCTTTTATGTGACAATAAAAGACCAAAAGTCAAAAAGTCAAATCGGACCTGAAAAGTCAAAGGTTAAAATAGTCCTTTAAAATTCCGAAAATTGCCGGATGTTACAGTACCTACCCCTTAAAGAAATCTCGTCCCGAGATTAAATTTGTGTTAACCGATTGTGTGACCAAGAAAATATTTAGGATTTTAATAAACTGTTTCTAAACAAAACGCTGATAACTTTATTCAGCAAAAATTCGGTGTTTCGACACTTCTCAATGTACCAGAAATTTTGGCTAGGTTTGACCAGGATATTTAATCCGTCAAAATGGGTGTCTCAAAAAAATCACTATAGGTCTTACGACTCAATGCTGTTATATCTCTCCCCTGCGTTGCGATCGTTTGAAATCCCACATGTATTGTATTATTGTGATTTAAATTCAGAATGCCACCGAAGAGAATCGCCGCAACCACCACGCCTATGACCGATTGCTCAGAATATGTATTGCAGGAATCACCACGCCTAAAGGATTGTAAGTATTCAACTCACTTGGTAGTGCTAGGATGTACCGCGACCTATGTCTCCGTACTAGTGGCTTGAAATGAATAGTTCGACTAGATGTTTCGTCGATAGGTGTTTATCTGGTTTAAGGGGGGTTGCACTACCTATTGGATAAAATTGTACAAGCTGGGATGTATCGCGACTTAAGTCTTCGCACTAGTGGACCGCTCCAAGACCCAACAACAGCAACCATAACAACAATAACTATAACAAACGGTAATGGGATGTCGAGTGCGAGGAGATTTCAATAAACAATATCCCCAAAATAAAGTTTCAACAATTAGAGAGACTCGCGGAAGAGCTTATTGATATGACGCGAAATATGTAACAGTCTTTAGTACGAGGATTAATCAACTTTCATTATTCAAGTGTGTAACAATCGTTATTACGATCAGGTCGTGATCGCAGGATTAGCAACGCAAAAGTAATAACTTAAGAATGAGATAAGGTAGTTCAAGCAAGGCCTTAAGATTTCTGCGCAGTGGCAAGACACTATTGTGCTTTTCTAAACCTTTTAACAGATTCCAGTGATTTATCGGTTCGAGTTCATACTCGTGTCATATTGGATACCAATAAGCCACACATTTATAAATTCATTACTACATAAAGAGCTTCCTAAATTATGTAAGAAATAAATGATAAACATATGTTTCGGTGTATTTACAATTTCTTTATTTAACTGAAAGAAGGGCTGTCCCAATCCTTTCAAATAAAAGATTTGATAAATCATCCTACTTAATTAATTTTTGATGCATTACGCGTACTCACATAATCTCAAGGTTGTGTATAACATGCGAAGCATGTGCCTCTAAGAGTATGGGACAGTGTTTAAAACTCTTCTTCGGAGCGGTGATACAAACATCAAGGAATACTACCTAGGAGTTCAAAGATAGTTAATGATACTCGGTTAGATAAAGTAAGGATAAAGGTCTCAATCTATGAACGAGTTAACATCGCAATTATCATATCAATCTTCCTATTACAAGTCCCGCCCATACAAGACTTGTAATACTTAGATTCATACATAATTCCACGTGAACAATATTATGATGGCTTTCATGTAATACGATATTGTATAAAGTCCTGAAAAATATATTGTTCATATTACAATGTCTGAGGACGAAGTGAGACCATTGTGCAACTCACAATGTCTAAGATGTAAAATGAGACCATTGTGTAGCTTACAATGTCTGAGGTATAAATGAGACCATTATGCAACTCACAATGTCTGAGGTATAAATGAGACCATTGTGCAACTCACAATGTCTAAGGTATAAATGAGACCACTGTGCAACTCACAATGTCTTAAGAAATGTTCTGCTATTTATATAAATAACTCTTATATAAATAACGTACGATATACACAAAAGAGATGTAAGCATATATATTATATATATGTACGCCATGTAAGCACTTAGGGTAACAAGTAACCTAAGCAAGTAAGCAAGTAGTGTGTATGGCAACTATTGGAAACGTTTGAGATGTGATGCAATATTTGTGAAAATGGTTATAGTCTAGGTAACCTATGCAACCTAGTTCTCTATAACCAGTGCTTTGATACCAATCTGTAACACCCCCAAAAATGTGTCACAGCGAAATAGTTCCGGGGCGTTACTATCCAAATACACCAACGCCTAGATTTACAAGAAACGACCTCTAAATTGTCGTTGAAAAGCATCTCGTTTGATATTCCTTGAAATGTATAACATTTGTCCTATAATTTTGCATCACAATGAAAAGCTTGAAGCGATACAATGCGAGATATTGATCATTTGTATATAAGTAAGAAATCCATGAATGAAATCTTGTCAATTTAGACTCCAATGCACATCAGATAATCCAAGCATCTAATTCACCTGAGAAAAACATGCTTAAAACAGTCAACATAAAGTTGGTGAATTCATAGGTTTGATAAATCGTATAATGTAGGACCACAAGATCTCCCATTTGTATGATAATGCAACAGATTTAAAACATCACATAAATGTAATTACGTTGCCCTAAGCTCATGACACTAAAGCTCGACATAAATATATTGCAATATAAAATTGCCAGCATTGCTCGTATTGATGTTCTAACCCAGAACATCCCTCGTCCGACATGGTATACGTTCGTTGTCCAGCAAACCGGCACATTGAGCATGACTCACCCGAACGGGGATGTCAATCCCAATAGATCTATTTATAACATTCGCGCTTACCCTTCAGGTAATTAACTAGTTCATGATAATGGGCTCCTTTGGGTTATCGTAACTTAGGCAACACGTAATCATAATATAAAATTTCCTACTTGTGTCCAATTGTAAAACATTGCATGTTTCTCACCCCAAAAGCTTATAAAACAAAATCATGTAAAACGTGGGGCTATGAACTCACCTCAAGTGAGTTAATCCGATAATGTATATCACAAATGAAAACGCGTCACGAATACGCCCGAATGCAACCTAAATAATTATAGGTCGGATGAGTACCAAGTACTTTGATTAACAACTCTCATATATAATCCTATATATATGAAAAAACACGCGAGGCTATGAACTCACCTCGATGTTGAAGAACGATTGGCAGAAAGCACTATATGCACAACATACAAAATAAAACCAAAACGGTTTCGACCAAGGATTGCGGTTTTATCTAACGCTATGACCACAAGCCAATTAATGAAATGGAATTTTTCCGATTGATGATTACATCAACTGCGGCACGTTGATAAAGATTTAGATTCCCAAGTTGTAATAGTTTGGTGGTTGGTTAAATAAAATAAATCGAAAGTAAACGCAAAAGTGTGTTAATATATTATCTCGTAATAAGTGACATATGAAAAATGAACAAGTAAAATAATTCGAACCGTGAATATATTACGAAGATAGACAATCCAAAGATTTATGAGAGAATTTTTATATAATACTTTACAAGTATTATATAGGAAACGTGAGAAAATAATTTTGTACAAAGAAATATTTTTGACACCAATTTAATTAATAAAAAGTCCTTGCATAAAAGTAGACACACGTCTTAAAGTTATGAATTAAACAACCGATGTTTGTAAAGCTTTTACAAAAGTTATGATTTATCTTCTCGTTCAAATATTATAAATAATATTTTATAAATAATCTTTTGGCATATTGACGGATCGTAGGCTACAATCGTTGTCTCATTTGTAAACAGTATAAAATTCCTTATTTGTTTCAGTATTATACAGTTATAATTTAATATATCTTTAAAATATAACTTATCTTTTTCCGGGTTTCTAAAATAATAAAGGTTTTGTAAAACATGGCTAAATATAGACATTTATATAAATTTCGCCATGACATTTCCGTTTATATATCGTTTCCCATGTTTATAGAATCTAATGTTCTTCCACTTAATAACAAAATCAATATTTCAAACATCCGCGGGTTTTAAATATCTATATATATATTTATATATAAACTAAAACAAAGTAATAAATGTTACATTTATTAACATTTTATAAACCACCAATAGAGCCGGTTATATATTTATAATTTTACGATATATTTATTTTTATTTATATAATCCAAACGCACCCCTCTTGTTTTGCCTAAACCAAAACGTGTCCCCGTTGGTCCATCTCTCTAAAACCAAACACACCCTTCTTGGTGTTAAACCCGAATCCAAACACACCATTTGTGGTGTTTGTTAACCCAAACAGCCCTTTATGGCTGTTAACCCAAACCAAACACATCCCTTGTCCAATTCTGCTATCCTAAACGCACCCTAATCATCAAACTGTCAAACCAAACACATCCCTTGTGCAATTCTGCTATCCCAAATGCACCCTAATCGTCAAACAGTCAAACCAAACACACCCCTTGTGCAATTTCGCCATCCCAAATGCACCCTTATCGCAAATCTGTCAAACCAAACGCACCATTGTGCGGTTACAACAGGCCAAACCAAACAACCCCTTTTGGGTCATTTCTAGCAAACCAAGACGCACCCTCTTTGTGGCTACTACTTTAAACAAACGACCCAAATGTCGTTAATCTTAAAATCCAAACATGCCCTAGTGTTTCTATTACAGCCAAATGCACCCTATGTGATATTAGGGAAACCAAACGCACCTGTTGGTGCATTTATCAAAACCAACGCACCCTTTTGGGTGTTAAGAAAAACCAATCGCACCCTTTGGTGCTTAATACAAATAAACAAACACCCCTATGTTGTTTCGGTTAAACCAAACGCACCCTAGTCGATTAATACGAATAACAAACACCCTCTTACATTTTCTATCGAGCCAAACGCACCTACAGTGGTGGCTGCCACCCAACCGCAGCCCATGGTGGTGGCTACCACCCTTTCGGCCGACAAAACAACCCGACGCACCCTATGTCGGGGCTGACCAGGACCCGAACGCACCCCTCGGTGCTTACTATACAAACACCGCACCCTATAGTGGCGAAAGCCCACCAAAGCCACCCTATGGTGGCGGCTGCCCCACCAAACGCACCTATAACACCCTGTGTTTTCAAGTCATTGACGACGTTGATAAATCCGCAATGTACCTTTGATATTGTACGCATTTGCTTTAAATCATAAGCGATAGGTTAAATCGCGTACGCCAAAAATTAGCGTTCAATGTAAACGGGCATCAAACAATTAAATGTTTACATCAAGCAAGGGTTATATAATTATTTTGAGGATAATTATTAACTTTGTTCATTTTATTTTTATCGGATACGTAAAGTGTATACGTTTCGCGATAAATTGCGTTTAGGCACTCCCGGAACCACAAAAACTTTTCTACGCTTCAACAAATACCCACTTTTATACCCAATACATAAAAGGGTTTTGCAGAAATATATCATGTATATCTGTGTATACCGTAAATTGTAGCATTTTATTCAAGTATATATAGTAAAACTCTTCACTTTGGGTCAAAAAGGACACCATACTTCTTTAATCACACCAACCTAGCTTACTTTGACTAAAACCATTACCTATTTCCATCCCCTAAGACCAAAGAACCACACTTAGACCATTGCTTTGTCTCCTTGACTAGATTTAATCTTTATATACATGTATACATAAGAGATATAGCTCATACATGCTTTAACACTTTGTAAAAATCAAACATAACCTCCCTTTTGCTCTATACTAGGCTACGACAAGAACCAAGCCACCACACAAACCCATATCAATTTTTATACAACCCATACACTTCTATACAAATCAATATCAGTATTCTAGAGGTGAGACACCAAGCATTGCTTAACCTTTTCAAGAATAATCAAGTAAAGCAAGAATTAGGGTTTTCTTGAGAAAACTAGGGTTTCTTAAGTTGTAACAATCTTGGTTTCTAAGGCTAAACACGGTATTTAAGCATTCGTTTCCATCACTTCATACATCAAAAGCGTCTATTTATAAACCTTTATTCTTTCATGTATGAGTTTTTATAAAATTTACGTGCTATTAGTAAAATCACCAATAGAATACTTTTGAACATGAAAAATATACTTTTTCTTGTGAATGAAGAGTTTTGTACACTTGTTCACATATTATGTAGGATGGTAATATCAAGAAATAAAGGATATATAAAGTCTTGTACAATCTTGGTTTAGTATAAAGAAGTTCATATGTACACTTGTAATATAAAAGTTAAGTAAGAAAGTTATGATTTTCATTGTAAATATAATAGCGTGTGATCTGATTGATCTTTGACAAAATGAGACTATATGGGATTATGGACATAAATTATCAAATGAAATATGATATATATAAAGTAAAAGACTATGTATTAAAAAAGTATAAAGTGGTAAATATAAAAACAAAGCCAAAATGAACTAAATGTCAGCAAACATTCTGTCCCAAAGTGTCTATAAAAATATACATATTTGTATTATATTTTTTATAAGTAATACATTTCACGACGATTCCAAAAGGTAAGAACCTTGTTAAACGATTAATAACGAAAAAAGTTACGTAAAAACGAGTTATACGTTAATAAACGAAGTCGTAAGATAAATTTTTTTATAAAACCTTTTTATAAAAATTTATAAACAGCAAGTATTAATATTTTTAATAAAAAATACATAATCTTAGATATCCAAAAATGATACAGAATCGTAATTTTTCAATTAATAACGAACGGTTTATGAATTTCGCGAGTTTACGATAATTAATTAATTTAAAAAACTATATTTATAAAAGATTATACGTATTCATGACAGAAAGTTCTATTTTGTAACCTCCTAAAAATATAGAACTTTCAAATACGAGAACGTCCTCTGAAAGAACCGTTAAAACTGAGCTATAAAAACTAATACAATACGACCATTACCCACGGGTTATTTTTTAAACGACAACGAATACCCGATTATTGTAAAACTCATGTCTGTCCATGAACATTAAAAGTTACTGTTCATCAGGGAAGAAAATTATGAAAATGTCAAATATCGATAACAACCGACTAAATACGAAAAGAATGGACATAAGAAACGCGATAATCGGTTTTTAAAACTCGAAAGTTACGCCATTTTAACTAAATGGTAAATATAAATGTATTAACTTATTAAAGCACAATTTTTTCCCAAAACATATTAGTTGGCTGATTGAGCTAGAAATAATAATTATGTTGGTTTGTATCAAAGTAGCTATAATACTAAGGGAGTTTCATCATGAGGCCTCTTCGGAGTGGCGTTTCTACGAGGTTGTTGGATTTTTACGAATAAAGTGGTCACTAACTCATCGAACACATGTCCATGACCTCTTTAATTATGATAGCCCGAACGATAGTATGATGTGACTATCATAGACCTATACATGATGTTAGTTAATCGAAGTACTTGGTACTTATACGACCTATGATAATTTAGGTTGCATTCGATCTTTTACGTGACGCATTAACTGCTATATTTGGATTATCGGAACTCAAGGTGAGTTCATAGCCCCACATTTTCATCACGATTCAATGATTTATAATTATGGGGTGGAAACATGCTTTGTTTTATAAATTGGACGCAAGTATTGATTACATGTTTGCCTAAGTTGCTATAACCCAGTTAAGTCCCATGTCATGAACTTCAATTGCATAAATTTAGTTGAGTACAACGATTATGTGATACGCGAATGATATTATAAAAGATCTATTCGGTGAAACAGACCTCCCCGTTCGGGAGATTAGCTATCATCGAGAACGAACAGATATAGCAGATGTCCAAATTTTAGATTTTTTATGGTAGATCATCCGGATGTGCGTAAATTGCAAAAAATAGTTTAATGCAAGAAAGATCGTCGATGCTTCAAATCAAGTCATGAGCTTAGAGTAAATGAAATCTAGTTTTTGTGAGATCTGCATGTGTTGCATTATCACAAAACAGTCTTCTGGTCTCTACATGATTTATTGATTTAACAAACCTATGAATACACCAACAATTTGATGACGATATTAAAAAGCAATGTTTTCAGGAGAATCATAGGCCAATAAGGATAGCCAAGGATGCATTGGGTTATTATTATGGATTTAACTCTTAGATTACTAAAAGATTAGGTGCATTCATATTAGGGAAAATGTAGATGTCAACATTTGTAATATTTAACAATGAACAAGTAAAGCTATATGCTTTTGTATTAAGTCTTTCAATTAAATCCAATGTATCATTTTAAAAACGACTTTTTGTGTTGTTCTTATATATCTTGTGCTATTGAATCTTGAAGTAACACGCCCCGGACCCTTATTCGCTGTGCGAACCCAATTTGTGGTGTTACAGAATTGGTATACAAAGAGAGCCAGGTAATAAGAACCAGG
The DNA here is from genome assembly GCA_026074375.1 of Tanacetum coccineum. Lineage (NCBI taxonomy): Eukaryota > Viridiplantae > Streptophyta > Magnoliopsida > Asterales > Asteraceae > Tanacetum > Tanacetum coccineum. The sequence continues at coordinate 30,139 of BQNB010025592.1, read as the reverse complement.
TCAAATATTTTTGCTGGACCATAACCAATTTTTAAAAACAAGGAATTCCATATCAACGGGTTGTACACGGGACATACATATGTTGTAACATACATGCATACCCAAGATTATTGCATTGAGTGGACTAAATGCATTCAAAATTGATATACGTGTTTATATTATAGTACGTATAGTTAATATGAGGGTATTATTAATATATACAAATATTATTTTAGCATTCTTTCGTTCGCGCAACTCTACAATTATTTATATAAAGGGTTATTTATTATTAAATAGGGGCAATATTTCTTAGGCAAGTATATATAAGACCTCGTAGGTCCTAAGCGCTACCTAAACATTAAGCTATCAGATATGATATCCTACCATCATTTAATTTATGCCAAAGTTGCATACTCGTATTTTACCATGACCAGCCTTAATTAATATATTTAAAAAGTTAAGTTTTGCCTCGCTACAAGCGTATAGTTTTTACATTATAGACGAATTCCTACCCGTATGTTTAAATAATTAAAATCCGAGCCAAGGAGATTCCATTGAGCTTCTGATGAGAGGCTAGAGGAACTAATAAAGGATCACCTCCATCTGCTGATAGCCTCCCCTACAGCCTTATCACCAGGCCAACATAGCTGACTCAAATCGGAATAAGGATAAGGAGGACCTCTTGAGGAGGATCCTGCTGACCATCCTGCCGACGATGATGCAATTCAAAATGATCATCTGATAAGACAACGATGATGATGAGTTAGAGAAGGATGAGGAAGACTAGGAGGATGATGAGCACCTAGCTCCGGCGCTCCCTTCTTACTGTATCTACATATGATCCTGTTCCTCTCAGCTGATAATACAGAGGCATTTGAGACTGATAAGTCTGCTTCTACATCACCCACCTCTCCACACCATATCATCTTTTGAGACCAAATCCTGTGCAGTACGGATATCTATTTAATACCATACTCCACGATCACCATCTGCTAAGGCAGGCATTACCGAGATGTTGCTACACTACCTTCATCATCACCACCACCAGAGAATGTTGAGTCACTTAAAGATAACATAAGAGTCTAGCATCTAGAATCTTGAGAGGCACCCTGGCCATAGACAAATAGATTTGTCAGTGTAGCTCATTTTGTATTCCACTAAACTTGAGTAATACTCGGTTGGTAGTGTTAATAAAAAGCTTGTACTCTTTTACTCATGTAAAATGATGTATTAAGTATTAACTTACGCTGTTGGTTATGATCATGCTACTGGACGATGGGGATTTATTTATGCTATGGTTGCTGTTATCTTATATCTATGCATAACGTGGTCTCACCTTACCTACTTGTTGGGATCACGGAGTGTCATGATTTTCCCTTGAATGAAACTTCATATACATTTTGTTCCCTGTGACTTTCAGGAAACAATGACAACTGTTGATCAAGGGATGAGTGTTGAGGAAATTGAGCGGGTTATAGCCGAGCGAGTGGCTAATGCTATCGAGGCTATTGCCATTTATGAGACGAAAACCAACATGGCCCGTAAGTCAATAAGCCAGACCGAACAACAAGAATGCAAGGTAGCAGAGAATGCTAACAACAAGAGAAAGTGGGAAGGTAACCACAATGGGCAATGTACTGTAAAGTTCGGGAATTGCAAGAAGGTTGACCACATGACCCAGGATTGTAGGAATCCTGCTGCTGCTAGGAATCAACGAACTCACGCCTGTTATGAGTGTGGAAGTCTGAGACACTTCAAGAGTGAGTGTCCAATAGTGAAGTTCCAGAAACGTGTGGATAAAAAGATCAGCACTCTTGCTGAACGCCAGACTGAGAACAAGAGGAAGTTTGAAAACACTTCCCGAAATAGTCAGAATCAACAACAACAACAAATCAAGAGGCAAAACACCGGCAGGGCATACACTGCTGGATCGGGTGATAAGAAACCATATGGGGGATCTAGACCCCTGTGCTCAAAGTGCAATTACCACCATGACGGTCCGTGTGCTCCAAAGTGCTATAAATGCAACAAATATGGTCACATCGCCCGTGACTGTAGGGGTACGGGAAATGCCAATGCTGTTAACAACCAAAGGGTCACTGTGGCAAGTCAGAAGGCTATTTGCTATGAATGTGGGAATCAAGGGCACTACAAGAGGGATTGCCCAGAGCGAAAGAACCAAAGTCATAAAAACCAAATTGGAGGTACTAGAGCACATGGAGTGGTGCATACCTTAAGAGGAGGAGAAACCGATCAAGACCCTAACAACATTAAGGATGAGATCAAAGCTTAAAATAGAAAGTTGGCTCGCCTTGCCTAGCAAACCCTAAGTTGAAATTATCTTAAACTTTATCTCCTTAGGAGTTCTCGTTGTATTTCTCTTAAATTTCAGTTGTACGAATGATTTCAAATTATCTATCAAATTATCGTATTATGAAAATTTCGTCAATATTTACCTAGGTTCCTTATTTGCTCTTACAAACTACTCTCTCGAATATCATGAAATTATAACGCTATTTTGACGAAAATGAGCAATGCATCGTTAGTCCTCAATTATACATGGCCTGATCAACTATGTATAATTCAGGAAGGTACCATGCCGTGCTGAGAGTAGTCACTCTAAAAACCTCTTGTTAAGGAAACAATTTTCTACTTATATCATGTTTTATGTGCGTATTCATAGAACGCGTTTACTTTTGGAAATCGAATTAGTAACCATATCAACTAAGCGGACCTTCACTCCGTCTTATTATAAAGTTGGCATCCTCTTACACCAAATCCTAAGCCGAGAAGCCAAGACACATTACTAGTCGCCCTATGACAATTTCGCTATCGAATTTGCTCGCCATTAGAAGATTTACTAAATCACCCATTCAACATAAACTTAATGCCTAGTTTCGATGCTATAATCTGTATGGATTGGTTGGCGAAGTACAAAGCGGTCATTGTATGTGCTGAGAAGATTGTTCGCATCCCCTGTGGAAATGAAACCTTAATCATACACGGTAATGGAAGTGACCAGGGAAATGTGATACGATTAAACATCATTTCGTGCACTAAAGCGCAGAAGTACATGGAAAAAGGATTTCCTATCTTTCTGGCACATATCACTGCAAAAGAAGTTGAAGACAAGTCGAAGGAGAAGCGACTTGAGGACGTACAAATAGTTCAATACTTTCCCGAAGTATTTCCTGAGGACTTGCCGGGTCTTCCTCCGACTCGACAAGTGGAGTTTCAAATTGATTTGGTACCTGGTGCTGCACCTGTAGCACGGGCACCTTATCGATTGGCGCCTTCCGAAATGAAAGAGTTATCTGAGCAACTGAAAGAGCTGTCTGATAAAGGCTTTATAAGACCCAGTTCCTCAAATGGGGAGCTCCGGTCTTGTTTGTAAAGAAGAAAGGTTGGATCATTATCGATTGTGCATTGACTATCGGGAATTTAAACAAAATGACATTTGAAGAACCGTTATCTACTTCCCTAGAATTGCTGATTTATTTGATCAGCTTCAAGGGGTTGAGTGTCTATCGAAGATCGACCTAAGGTCAGTTATCACCACTGAGGGTTTGAGAAGAAGACATCCGAAGATCTGCCTCTGAAACTCGTTATGGCCTTTACGAATTTCAAGTTATGCCATTGTTTGACAAACGCCCTGCCGTATTCATGGACTTTGAATCGGGGTATACAAACCATATTTGGATAAATTCGTGATTGTCTTTATTGATGATATTCTGATTATATTCGAAAGAACAAGGAAGAACATGAAGAACACCTTAAGCAAATCTTATAGAATTGCTTATGAAGGGAGCGGTTGTATGCCAAGTTTTCAAATGTGTATATTTTGGTATTCCCCATAAGTACAGTTCCTCGGTTACAGTTTGATCGATAGGAAGGAAATTCATGTGGATCCAGCCAAGATTGGAATCCATTTAATATTGGACATCTCTAAAGTCCCAACGGAGATTCATTAATTTTTAGGTCTTGACTGGTACCTATAAAAGTTCATTGAAGGGTTTTCAAAGATACGCCAACCAATGACAAGCCTCCACTAAAGAAGGTCAATTTTGAGTGGGGTGACAAACAAGAAAGCAGTGTTCCTGGTATTGGAAGCAGAAGTTGGGTAGTGCATCAATTCTGGCTTTAACCGAGGAAAGCAAGATTTTATGATATACTGGCGATGCTATCGATCAAGGGTTTTGGGCGCTGTGTTGATGCAAAGTTGAAAAGTGAATTTCTTATGCATTCCCGCCAGTTAAAGATCCATGAGAAGACACTCCTATACTACTCAGTGATCTGGGAACTTGGGCAGTAGTGTTCGACTCTCAAGATTGGAGACATTATTTATATGGAACTAAGTGTACTGGTGTTCACCGATACAAGAGTTGGCAACAATTTTAGATCAAAAAAGAGGTGAACATAAGGCAGCCGTTCGTAAGAGTTGCTAACTGTGATTACGATTGCGATATTTGTTTTCACCCAGGGAAAAGCAAATGTCATTGACTGATGCTTTGAGCAGGAAGAACGAGAACCACCGTTAAGTGTTCGAGCCTTCGTCATATTATTAGCTGGATCTTCCTAAACAAATCTTGTATGTCAGATGAAGCACGGAAACCAGGAAAACATCAAGAGTTGAGGATGTTTGTTGGAGGTATGCTGATTGAAAATGCCAAATTTCCAGAGGCAATTAGGACGGAAAAGTTGGAACCCCATGCGGATGGAACCCTATGCCTAAATGGCAGGAGTTGGCTACCTTGTTATGGCGATTTGGGGACTGTGAGCATGCACGAGTCCCACAAATTAAAATACTCTATTCTTTCAGGTTCTGACAAAATGTACCAAGACATGAAGAAGCTATATTGGTGGCCCAACATGAAGGCCGACATTGCCACCTATGTTAGCAAGTGTTTGACCTGTTCTAAGGTCAAGGCCGAACATCAAAGGCCATCAGGAATGTTGGTACAACCTAAGATACCTGAACGGAAGTGGGACAACATCACCATGGATTTTGTTACTAAGCTTCCTAAGTCGTCGCAAGGCTACGACACCATTTGGGTGATTGTTGACCAACTCACTAAGTCTGCGATTTTCACACCGATGAGAGAGACTGATCCTTTGAATAAACTTGCAAGATTGTACCTAAAAGAGGTGTTCACGAGAATGGATACCGGTTCTCAATCATTTGTAATCGTTGACCCAGATTTGATCTAATTTATGGAGGTCACTTCAGAAATGCTTTTGGGTATAATTTGGTATGAGTATCCGCCGTACCATCCACTAACAGACGGGCCAAAAGCGAGAGGACCATTCAAACTTCTCGAGGATTATGTGCGTGCGTTTGCACAATCGACTTTGGGAAAGGGTTGGGTTAACCATTCTGCCATTAGTCGAGTTCTCAATATAACGATAGCTATCTCGGCTAGCATTAAGGCCGTACCATACAGAAAGCACTTTAATGGTCGAATGTGTCGTTTCGACCTGTTGGCTTGGACTAAAGTTCGGTGAGCTCAAATCCTCGGTCCAGAACTAATTCATGAGACCACTGAGAAAAATTTATCCGATCAAGCAATAGGTTGCAAGCCGCCGGGTGATCGACAGAAGGTTTCGCGGACTTGAAAAAGTAAACCAATGGAATTCCAAGTCGGGGATTAAAGTTATGCTTAAAGTTTCGCCTTGGAAAGTGGTCGTACGTTTTGGCAAACGGAGGAAGTTAAACCCTAGTATGGTGGACCTTTTAGGTGATAGAATGGGTTGGAGAAGTTATTACAAGCTCTGAGCTTCCGAAACGAGCTGAGTAGAGTTTCATTATACATTCATATGTCCAACCTGAAAAAGTGTCATGCCGACGAACCATTAGCCGTTCCGTTGGATGGACTTCATCTTGATGACAAGCTTCATTTTGTTGAGGAACCATTAGAAATAGTGGGCCGTGAAGTTAAACGGTTGAAGCGAAGTCGGATCCCATTAGTCAAAGTTCGATGGAACTCCAGAGAGGTCCTGGAGTTTACATGGAACGTGAAGACCAATTTCAAGAAGAAATATCCACACTATTCACCATGGACTCACCGTGCGTAAGTGCTACATCGTGAGCCTTGAGGACAAGGCTCGTTTAACGGGGGAAGTCTATAACACCCTGTGTTTTCAAGTCATTGACGACGCCGATAAATCCACAATGTACCTTTTGTATTGTACGCGTTTGCTTTAAATCGTAAATGTTAAGCTAAATCGCGTAAGCTAAAAATTAGCGTTCAATGTAAACGGGCATCAAACAATTAAATGTTTACATCAAACAAGGGTTAAGTAATTATTTTGAGGATAATTATTAACTTTGTTCATTTTATTTTTATCGGATACGTAAAGTGTATACGTTTCGCGATAAATTGCGTTTAGGCACTCCCGGAACCACCAAAACTTTTCTACGCTTCAACAAATACCCACATTTATACTCAATACCTAAAAATTACTCAACAACATCACATATATCTTATTATAGCCGAATTTAGGGCATTTGATACAAAGAAATAAGAAAAATTCACCACTTGGTCAATGTACATCTCTTGCATTTAAACCTAGCCATTCTTTGTTCCTTTGACCAACATCCTTCCTTAAGACCCTCATCTTGTCTCTTTGAATACTATTGCAACTTTATTGACTAGCTAACTCATATAATACATGTGCTAGTGAGAGATAACACATAGAACTCAAACACTTAACTAGAAATCACAAAATTCCTCCCTTTTTGTGCTCTCTAGCCCACGGCACAAACCAAGCACCATACACAATCCATACTAAATTTTCTACAACCTATACACTCCTATACACATCCATCCTAAGATATTTTAAGGTATTTCCAAGCATTGGTCTTTACTTAACAAAAATCATCTTATTTCTCTCTTTTGCTCTCCAAACCCCACGGCTCAATAAGCCACCTAAACAAATCATACAAATTTTTCTACAATCCATACAAAGCTATACACTTCAATCATATAAGGATCTTAAGGTGTTTACATGCTATGGGTTATTCATTTGCAAGGGATTTAAGAAAGAGAAAAGGGTAAGATTAGGGTTTCAAACCTAATCTTGGGGTTTATAAGCTTGTAGCTTTGTGTTGAATCTAAAACACGGGTTTAGCCATTCATTTCTCTATCTCATTCATTCTCCCCTAAGGTTTCCTAATTCCTTTATTTTTTAAAAACCCTTTTTATTATCATTATTTTATGTGTAATATGAATATTTATGGCTTAATTCCACATTAGGAAACTTTTTAATATGTAATATGAGTTATCACATATGTTATGAATTTTATCACTTTTTCTTATGTCTTAATGTCATATATATCATGGAAAAATGGATGTTAAAGTATGTTAACATATGGTTTAAGTATAAACATGTTTAAGTATAAATTTGGGTTTATAAAGTTAATGAAACAAGGTTTTTATAAAGATATACACATGAATACATAGGGGTGTTTTAATCCGTATTCCATACAGGAGTTTGCCTTAAAAATAATAATAATATGCTCATGGCTCGATTCCAAAATGATTAGAAACTCGAAAAAACCAGATTTATAACGAAAAAGATACGTTTTAAATTACGAGTCTTACGGACTATAAAGACTTTTTTATTAATAACTATTTTTTATAAAAGTTACTATTCATTACAGAAACTTACTTTTTTGAAAACATTTCAAAGAATGATATTAAATTTTTAAAATTACGAGATGTACTCGTAAGAAATTGATAAAAAACGGAGCTATATCGAATTAAATTAGACGTTTACGATAATTAAAGTTTATAAAGTAATTTTACATAAACGATGAACAGTAAAAAGTTACTATTCATCTGTGGACTCAACTTTATAAAAATATAAACCTCTTTTATACAAAGGGACGTGCTCGGAAGGGGGAAAAAATCACTAAAATCAGGTTTAAAAGGATAAGTTATTTGATGCAAGTTTACGCGCTAATTAAAACCTTAAAAGAGTAATTAGCTGTTTGTGAACCAGTAAAAACACTATTCAGCGCAGAATTCAATATTGAAAATGTAAATTATGATAACTCATCCTAATTACGAAAGCTCCAGTGTTGGGCATAAGAACGTCAAAAATCGGGCTTTTTAAATCGCAAAGTTATGCTAGTTTACTAAAACGGTAATTATAAACGTTTTTACTTATTAACACAATTTTACCAAAAAACATTAGTTGGTGAATTGAACTATATAGAATTCTATGTGGTTATTATCAAAAGTACTATATTACTAAGGGATTTCATAATGAGGCCTCTTCGGAAGGCGTAATCGTCGAGTTGTTGGATTTTTACGATTTTAAAGTGTCCTACTCCTTCGATCGTATTCATGACCTCATAAATTATGATAGCCGAACGATAGTACGATTGTACAATTAAGATTCTATTCAATGTTATTAATAAAGTACTCGTTACTTATTCGATCCTTAATTTAATTAGGTTTGCATCTAAACGTTTTGCGTCGCTTATCTGCACGTTATTTAGATTATAGAAATCAGGTGAGTTCATAAGCCCACGTTTTTTTTTTTGATTTCAATGAATTTTAACTCTATGGGGTGGAAAATCATGGCTTTGTTTTATAAATTGGACGCAAGTGGGATATTTTATATTCGATTACATGTTTGGTCTAAGTAGCGATAACCCAAAGTTGAGCCCATTATCATGAATGTCAATTGATAGATGTAAGTCTGTTAATTACATTATGCGAGCAGCGAATGTATGAATAGATCTATTTGGGGAAGATACGACCTCCCGTTCGGTGTTAGCTATCACAGGAACGAACGTCATATGCATGTGAATTTGGGATGTTTCGGGTTTAGACATCATATTTCGGGCAGAAATTGCAATAAATATTTTTATTGCAAGAAAGATCTCGAGCTTCTCAGAGTCATGATGCTAGGGAAAATGTAATATGGTTTTGTGATGTCTGCATGTGTTGCATTATCACGGGAAAAGTCTTGCGGTCTTGCATATTATGATTTATCAAACCTATGAATTCACAAACATTATTGTTGACATTTTAAAGCAATGTTTTTCAGGAGATCAGTAAGCATAAGGTGCAAAGGATACATTGGTGATTCTTGTTTTGGGAGTCATGCTAAAAGATAAGGTTGTATAATGTTTTGGGAAACTCACGGAGTTGTGAATACCAGTATCTTTGTAATATAATATAGGAACATGTTAACGCTGCGGGTTTTCGTATCAAATTTTGTTAATCCAAATGTATCAGTTTCAAACGACTTTTTGGTGTTCTTATAAATTTTTGTGTTATTGATCTATGAAGTATCACGCCCGGGGACCCTTATTTCCCGCTACGACCTAATGTGGGGGGTGTTAACATTTCTGTACACTGGCCATATAAGAAAATGTTGCGTCTTCCTCACGCAATATTGGTAGTTTAAATGTGCATACCATCAATCAACCTCAAGATTCCAAATACCGATGGATAAAAGATCACCCGTTAACTCAAGTTCGTGGAAATCCATCCAAGCCAGTGCAAACAAGATGACAACTTGCAACAGATCCTGAAATGTGTATGTTCGCACTCACCGTGAGTATTGTTGAACTGAAAAACATTAAGATGTAATGGCTGGGACTCTGCATGGATAGAAGCCAATGCAAGAGAACTTCATCAGTTTGGACAGTAATAAAAGTCTGGGAACTCGTTGACAAACCTTTTGGCAAGAAACGTAATCAAGCTAAAGTGGTTATGGAAAAACAAAAAGGATGAAGACAGATGTAATTCGGCAATCCAAAAGCACGATTTTAGCAAAAGGGTTATGTCATGGAAAGAGGTTTATTAATTTTGAGAAGTCTTTTTCTTAGTGCTCGCTACTTAGAGGCACTTTGTTCAGGATTTTTGTGCATATCGGCACCACAAGTCTTTTCCAATTAATCAAATGGACGTGAAAATGGAATTTCTTAATGGTCCATTGAAGGAGGAGGTTTATGTTGCACAACCAGACGGATTCGTTGATCCTGATCATCCAGACAAAGTTTACCGTCTAAGGAAAAGCACTATATGGATTGAAACAAGCTCCGAGAGCTGGTACTGATGAACTCTTAACAAATTATTGATTTCAAAAGGGTTTTACTAAAGGTAATCATTGACCCGCCCTTATTCACGATTACAAATACGGGGGAGGAATTCTACTTGTGCATATTTACGTTGATGACATTTTTTTTGGTCCACAACCCTAAATTTTCAAAAACGTTTTGAAAAGTTAATGCACGTAGATTTGATGATGTCCTTAATGGGGGAAATGTATTTTTTTTTAGGACTTCAGATCACCAATCCCCACGTGGTATTTTTATCAATCAGGCCAAATATACTTTAGAGATTCTAAAAAAACATGGTATGGAAAAAGGATAAAGCATTGGTACACCAATGGCTACGAAACCTAAATTAGATGCAGACTTGAGTGGTGAACCCGTAGACCTAAACCAAACTACCGTAGCATAAATGGGGTCACTCATATATTGACAGCTAGTAGACAGACATGAGCAAGCTGTATGTTATTGTGAAGATATCAAGCAGACCGGACTGAAAAAACACCTCAAAGAGGTTAATTAAAAAGGATCTTTCGATACTTAAGAGGTACCATTCACATGGGACTCTGGTATCCGAAGGGTTCTGGCTTTGAACTAACAGCTTTTTCAGATGCCGATCATGCCGGTTGCATTGATACTCGCAAAAGCACTTCTGGAGGAATACAGTTCCTAGGTGATAAGTTAGTCAGCTGGATGTCAAAGAAGCAAGATGTACTGCAATGTCATCGCTGAGGCCTGAATACGTGGCGTTATCTGCAAGTGTGTACTCAAGTAATGTGGATGCGGAACACAGCTTCAAGATTATGGCTTCAAAACTACAACAAAATACCATTGTATTGCGACTCTCAGTCAGCCATAGCAATATCATGCAACCCCGTGCAGCACTCCCGTACCAAGCACATCTATACTCGATATCATTTCATCAAAGAATCAGGTTTGAAAATGATATATTGATTGTATCCTTTGTCAGAACTGAATACCAATTGGCTGACATGTTTACTAAAGCCCTTCCCGAAGAAAGGTTTCAGTATCTCATCAGACGAATTGGTATGAGATGCTTGACTCCAGCAGAACTGGAGTTGATAAAAGAATTGCTTGAGACTTCATCAAACATCAAGTTTTTACATATTTTTGGAAAAAAGAAAAATACAAAAATTAAATTTCAAAAACAAAAATACAAAAAATAAACAGAAAATGTTTCAAAAAATATTCTTCTCGACATGTCTCTTGGAATCGATAACATTTACGTACCTAGAAATGTTGATTAATATTGACACGGGCGTGTAAATGAAGTTCGAACAGGAGTTTCAAATGCTTTCAAAACATGTCATTTCTAATTTTTCTTGATGGCTTATGTGCAAATATCAGTTACGTATACACAGACTTAAATAAGGGAAGTTTATCATAAAGATAACTTATCCTTACATCGAGAAATTCAACTTTTTCGGTCTTGAGATGTTCTTACCAGACACTCAAAGTTTTAAGCTTAATGAAAAAGGATAGTGTACCTTAAAGTTGGAAGATACTTCTTCTAACATGATTGCTTTTTCAAATTGTTGAACATAATTTTTTCAAGACTTTCTCCCTGACGATAATAATCTTTCAAACATTGCCGTGGTTCAACACTCCATACGTTCAAGGGGAGTTTTCGAAAAAACAACATTAATGAGTTTGGAATAACATCATCTCACTACATTCTTAGGTATTCAAACAATTCCCAAAAAGTCTCTTAATAACACATGATAATAATGGTCATCATAGAATGATTGTTATAAGGGTATGACTAAGTGTTCAAACCTCATATTATTAGTATTTCATTTTTACAACTTGGTATCATTGTTTTTGGTGTCAAACATATGTAAAATTGAGGGGGAGCAAGTTTATGTTCCATGTAATTCATGCTAAGTAAAAGTTTTCCCCATGGTATTTCAAGACAAATTTTAATCACAAAAGAATTCAAAAACTAGTGCATTGTATTTAAAATAAGGGGAGAAAATGTATTTAAAATGTGGATTTGAAAATAATAGTGATCTTATCGACTCAATTCTTTAGTGCTTGATATCTTTGAAAAAGGTTTTGGTTTACGATCTCATACCCTACAACATCTTATTTCACGACGATTCTGAAGTCATAAGGTGGTTAGGTTAGGTATTAGTCCTATGATCCAACCAGAAAATCAATTACCCGTCAAAATCAAAGGGGTAATTTAAATTGATGATGTGGCATCAAGATTCGAGTACCAAGTTATGAGTTGGCAGAATAAAACGTCACCAAGGCCTCTCATTGGCCAAGACGCCTCAAGGAATGACACGTTAGATCTGAACTAACACACTCAGAAGTAGGAAATTGCATTGGAATCAAGCTAAACGAAGCACAAGTACTCTGACACACGGATTGCCACGCTGGCAATCCCTGTGATTATACTTTGATCCAACGGACACAAGATGGGATCTAATGATTGGAAGCAAAGAAGGGCCAGGATCATTTAGAGCAGACTTGAGGGCCTAGAAGCTTCTTCATCTCTTATAAATAAAGATCACTCATCACTCACAGGATTATCTTTTTCAGTATATAGCTTATCTAGGAGTAGTTTTAGAGAGTAGCTTATAGAATTTAGTTTATCATGTAATTTTAGCTTATCCTTAAATGTAATTTCCTTTTTCATAAGCTTGTAATCTGTTTTGAATATCAATATAATCTTAGTTTACTTTGTGTTCAAAAGTAAATTCATATTTCTCACTTTTTAAGCACTAATGGTTTAATAAGCTCTTTTGTATTCATATAAGCTAAACAATCTGTCATGATAAGCTGGATATACTCTCATTTAAGCACTTAAAACTTAAAGTGATCATTATTACACTCAAATCTCATCCAAAATTACCACAACTTTATTATGGAAGGGAAGCCAATAAGGGATGGGCTTCCAGGACAATACCAGCTTATCACTTGATAAGCTGGAGCTTGTAGAAAGCTCAATTGAGCCTGTTTATAGCCTTGTTTAGAGCAGAGGCTTAAGTAAGTTTTCATTTACATTTTCTAGTTTAAAATCTGCACATTAGTTTAATATAGTTTAATTTCTGCTTATTATTGTTTAGTTTAGCTTATTTTTGCTTATAATAATTGTTTTATGCTTATTGTGTTTACTTATTAGATTAAATCATAATCTGCTCTTATTTGTTATAAAAACAGTTAAAAAACCAAAAAAATTAGCATAGGTAGTTAGCTTATTAATCTGGCTTATTTGTCTGCTTATAAATGTTCAGTAGGTATTTTTAAATCTATTAAACATCTGGTATTTGAGCTTTGATCATTAATTCTCATTTTTATAAGCTTAAAATGGATTTTATGGTAATAAGGGGGTGTTTGGCATAGCAGTACTAACTGAGAGTTAGTACTGCTATTGGCCATTTAGTCCTTTATTTTCAATCAAAATCTCATTTGTAGGATTATAAGATAAGATTTAAGAACTTAGTTTAGGCTTAATCTAGTTTTCACCAAGATTGATAGCTTTAATTAGAATTTGTTAGAATTAAGTTAGTTAGTCTAGCATTTTTTTAGTTCAAGTCATTTCTAGTTGTTGCTATTGTTCAAATTACTTTAGTTTTAGTGTCTAAAAGTTGTTTAAATCAAGTCACTAGGCCTGCATTTGTGGTTTTGAGAGTTTTGGTTAAAAGGGTTGTCAACTGCATCAGATAGGGAAAACAGACAAACAGCCATTTTTAGGATTAAATATTAGAGGTTAAAAGTTGTTATTAGGATTTAAAATTCAGAGCACAAGTAGTTTTTAGGTCACTCTCAATCTACTTTAGCTTATTTTCTCTTCAAAAGTTCATTAAGCTATCTGTTTTTGAGCCCAAAATAAGCATTTTGTCTTTTCAAGTCAAAAGAAAAAACTCAGTATGATCTGAGTAAAATAACAATTTTCAAATAGCTTTTTCTTGTTCATTTAATTTTCAAACTAAGTTTCAAAAGTTGTTTTATGAACTTTGTATGGTTTACTTTAAGTTTGAATAAACCAAAAGACCATAAGGATCTTTTAGCTTATTGGAAAATAAGCTCAAAGTTCCCCTTAAGGACTGTTTGGTTTTCAGTTTTTCACTAAGAGCTTATTTGTGATCCTTTGCTTATGGCTTGCTTATTTCTGGTTCTCATTGGCTTATTAGATTAGTTTAGTTTAGTTTAGCTTAATTTGCTTAGATCTTAGCTTATTTTAGCTTATTTGTTTCCTTTAGTTTGTTAAAATAAAAGCCAAAAAGAGTTAAGTAGTTTCTAGCTTATTTCTTTTTATGATTTGCTTATTTCTTTTCATATTAGCTTATTAGGTTAGGTTTAGTTTAGAAATTGCTTATTTTGCTAGGTCATAGCTTATTTTAGCCTCTTAGTTGTTAAAGTTTTCATAAAAGTTCAAAAAGAAGTTTTATACAAACTGTCTGTTTTCAGCTTATTTTCTAGCTTATTTAGTGCTTTTCAAAAATAGTTGTTTTTATTAAAATTGCTTAATTTTAGCTTTTCTATAAGTTTGCTTTTTTAAAGTTTTTCTAAAAATAAAAAAAAGGAAGATGGAAGTCGGGGATGAGCAAGGCTCGAACCCCTGACCTCAACATCCTCACCTTTTATAACACAACACACAACACACTCAATCAACGCGTCCTGGGGACTTTTTCATTCTATCTTTGCAAGATTAATTTCTTATATACATTTTAGCTCTTTTAGTGTAATAAGCTGTTTTTTATTATTGCACAGCTTATTCGATAAGCTGTGTTTTCAAGCTTATTTTTCCTAGATTCCTCATTATTCCAGCTATTTTTAGTAATTTTTTCAAAATTTTTATAAATAGTTTAGTATTTTTAATCATCTAATTTTGTTAAAATCGTTTTTAATTCATAAAAAAATATAAAAAAGTCAAAAAAAAATAATTCTTTTTTAGAAAATTTTCTTTTATCATGTAGTTTCTAGAAAAATTAGTTTCGCTTCCGTAGGGTTTAAATTGCAAAATTTTATTTTTTAAAGAACGTGATTCATTCTCGTTCCTAGTCTTCTTTAATCTTACTTTTTAGTCAATTAGGGTTAGTTAAAAGTAAAAAAAATCATTTTAGGTTTATTTTTAAAAATTTAGGATTTTTAGGTCCCGTTTGGATTCCTGTTTTGTATTTTTAGTTAAAGTTTAATTTCCCGTTATTAAAGTTAGGTTTAATTGTCCCTTAATTTGCTCACTTTTAGGATTTTAAAAAACAAATCATCTTCGAAACAATTCAAATCATTGTCCAAATAACAAACGTGGTCTCAATTTCATAAATCTTTGGGAAAACGACCCGGTAATCACTTACCGGTTAAAACGTGTGGTATTTTTGTAAGATTTTTCCTACTACCTTTGTCCTCAAGGGTAGTTTTAGAATTTTCTATACTTTAGATATTATTACGTATATAATTGACCACCAATCAACTACATATTGCTGACATGGACAAAATGATTTGTCATTTTTGGTTTGAATATTTTCAAGTCCTGTCTCATACATAATCTTGTGAATATATAAATGTGTAGTGTAGACTTAAATATAGGCATATATAGTGTTTGAGTATGAATTTTCAAGAATTTCTTAGTAAATTCAATTTTTTTAAATTAACATACTCAAACACCATATAATACCCTCATAATTTGAGGGGGAGCATTAATATGTTCCTATTGCGGCTTGTTAATAACTGGACATTCTTTCCCCGAAAGCAGTTATATTTGAATCAATTGATATCCAAAATATCAAGAGATTTAATAATTTTGATAAGAGGAGAAAATGTGATTAAAATATATGGATAATAATGTGATTTTGAAGATCTCAAGTGTACGCTTTCCCATATATGTGCTAAACTCTTTCGATTAATCGATGCACATATGAAGGGGGAGCAAATGGTTACATGATTGGCTGAAATGTGGAAGTACCAAAGACCGACCTTTTATATTACTGCATTGGAGTTATAATGTGGGTACGTTTAGGTATTCATTCCCATGATCCAACCAGAACTGGAGGGATCTACCCGAGGATATTCTACTAGATAGTGTAGTAGTCCTTAGGTATGAAAAAAAGGAGTAAAAGTGAGAATAAGGGGAGAGAGCCGATTGAGATAGAGCTAGTACTGGAACAAACCCAACTAGGTACTAGTTATGAAGTCTCGGTAAGTGCTGAAGGGGTTGAAGAATTAAAAAGAAAAGTTAAGATAAAGGGTGAAAAGAAAGAAGCCCTCCTTACACTTAGGCAGAAACCGGGTTAATAAATCTGCTGTCGAGAATCACAAAGATGATTGCTGACATTGAAGTTTGACATCATGGACCCAGTGATGCAATGCACAACCCTCCCTGGCCACTCAGAATCTCTTAAAAGATTTATGTTTCATTTCTCACGGAGATTACACGCATTTCTGTTAACTTTCTCACTCTGAGTTAGTTGGTATTGAAAAGGTGGTAGTCTGCTCCAGCCTCTGATCACCAAAACCAAAGTGCACTATTGAGTCTAGAGCCAAAAGAGATCATCCATAAATCTCATTAGGACACCTGTCAAAATTATGTTTGCTAAGTCACACAATGTGAATAACAAGAAATATATAAAGAGTCCTACGCATTATCCTTGTGATTTTGCCAGCACATCCGAGTGATACTTAAGTATTCACAGTGAAGATGGAAATTCTGCTTGAGCCAACATCAAACAAGCTCATGGTAGGTGACTTGTGTGATTCTATACGAATCAAGCTTGTGACAACTGGAAAGAAACGATGGTGCGATTCTATATGAATCAAACTTGTCTCAGGATATAAATTGACGATTGATGAATTTTGAAATGCTTAAAACTCTCGATGTGTCACAAAAACACTTTAGCAAAATGAAACGTCGATTGATTTTCAAATCAATTTTTATTTCAATCAGTAAGATAGTAACTCACTGGTTCACTCATACCGTTTTGTCTGCTTTGAGACGTTCCAGTAAGAATGACTAGTACAAATGTGAAACCCTGTCAAGAAGATTCTTCGGAATTCTATCTGATCACAGGCAGTATTTATATTGATCAACGGGGAACCGTGGTTATTGCAACCGTATTCGACGAAGTGACAAAGATACTTTTGTCCATATCTGTTGATTATCACTAACCTAAACCTGCAAGTATTCCCAATGGTGGCAGCAGCTAGACGTGGACGAGTCAGATTCATAGTCGCATGCTCATACTCGACCAACAGTTATAAAGACATCATGAAAGCTCAAGTACATGTTTCAAGACTTCCGCTACTCTCATACTATATGTCCTTCGTGAAGCGACGAAGTGTTAAAGTTAAAGAACTTCAAGATAAACACATCCTTAAAGCTTTTAAGTTATCATATCAAGAAAAGTATGAGCATGTCGGTCCAAAGTCACAAGATCACAAGATCACAAGATCACAAGATGGCAAGATTACAAGACGATGTAAAAGAGATTATGTTTGGTTGATGATCTCATGAAGCTCAAGATCATATTCTCAAGTCAAAGAGGCAAGTCAAAGCCTAAAGTCAATGATCACTATAACATATCACAAGCTAATGATTGAAGTTAAAGACTACGAGCTCAAGACTAAAGTCAAAGCATAGTATGCTAGGTTTAAGTTTTTATAAATTAGAGTGACCTCCCTTAGGGGGAGATTGTTAAAAACATGAAAAGTATCGGTCACTACCAATATAGTTAGTCATAGCTCATAGATTAATCCAATATAATGTTAGTAAGCTAATCGGGCCAAAGACACAAGGAAAGCCCATTACTAAAGCCCATGACCGGTTAGCAATAATGTATAAATACCCTCTCCATAAATGGAGAGGGTGTTGGTTGGTTGGTTGGTTCATTCACACATAATCTAATCTTTCATTCTTTCTTACTTTCTCCACTAGAACCTTCCTCCCATCTACGTTCTCTCTCTAGAATTTCTTCATAGTTATTTGGTGTTATAGATTACTAGCATATTCTATAGTTTGACTCAATCAAAAAGACACGTGTTTATACTAAAGAACAGAGTGACTCTTTAATTGCTAAACTGAACTTAAAATCTGTTAAAAGGGAGGATTTGAAAGCTCAAATTCAAGACAAGGTTTTTGTGATTACATCATTGAAAAATTATTTACAAAAACTTAAAAGGAAAGAAATTGTTGAAAATGCTGCACAAATATCAATTGCCACCACTATTATTCCAGGCATGGTCAAGCTAGATTTAGATTCTTTAGCTTCTAGGTTATTGCAAAATAGGGAAGCTCACATAGACTATCTTAAGCACACTCAGGAACAAGTTGATATACTTCAGGGAATAGTTGAACAAGCTAAAACAAAACTGCCTTTAGATAATGCGTTAGACTTTGCCTGTAAGCATGCCAAACGAATTTAGGAGTTACTTGTATATGTTCGAGATACATGCCCTAATGTGATTAAACTTAGTGCGAAAAAGGTTGTTGTCACACCTATGAACAAAGTCAAGAAAGTTAGGTTTTCTGAACCTCTCACATCCTCAAGCAACATCAAACAGGTAGAGTCATCTAAAACATCAGATTTTAACATACCTATGTTGTCTTCTACAGGATTGAAGTGTTCTACTAGTACTTGCGGATCAAAGCCTACATGCAATAAAAAAATGATAGGATCTCGCAAACATAAAGTAGTAACATGAATAATAAAGTAGAAGCCCACCATAGGAGCGTTAATTTAAATTCGAATAAAAAGAATCGTGTTGTTGAACCTATTTGTGATGTAAATGTTAAGCATTCACTGTTAAATGTGAATTCAGAACTGATTTGTGCTACTTGTAATCAGTGTATGTTTGATGCTATCCATGATATATGTATTCTTGATTTTGTTAAAAATATGAATGGCCGTTCTAAATCTGCTAAGAAACATAAAAAACAAAATGTTTGGAAACCTACGGGTCATGTATTTACTGAAGTAGGATTTAAGTGGAAACCAACAGGAAGAACTTTCACTTTAGTTGGTAACTCGTGCCTTTTAAGTAGGTTCACTCCTACTAAAGTAGTGCCCACTAAGGAATCTACTTCTAATTCAGTTGAAACATCAAAACCAGATATTCAAGTCTATAACATGAGACCTAAACAAGTAAAAATATAGGTTCGAGTAAAAAAGCTAAGATTGTAGAATCTAAAAATGCTAACAACCCGGAACCCAATCATTCTTAGGGATCCAATACTACAGATGTTCCGTCTTCTTCTTCTCTTATCAATGATAGTTTGTCCAGATTGTTCTCTGGTATCTGGACTCTGGATGCTCAAAACATATGTCAGAGAACCGCTCTCAGCTCATTAACTTCGTCAGTAAAATTCTGGGAACTATTCGATTCAAAAACGACCAAATTGCAAAGATAATAAGGTATGGTGACTATCAGCTGGGAAATGTTATTATCTCACGGGTATACTATGTTGAGGGGCTTGGACATAACTTTTTTTTGTTGGATAATTTTGCGACGCGGATCTTGAAGTCGCTTTTCGGAAAAACACTTGCTTTATTCAGAATTTAGAAGGGGTTGATCTACTTTCAGGATCCAGACATAAATTTGTACACAATTTCTCTTGATGACGTGCTGAAGACGTCTACGATCTGTCTTCTATCAAAAGCTTCAAAGGCTAACAGCTGGTTATGGCAGTGTCGGTTATCGCATCTCAACTTCGGTACTCTTAACAAGCTAGCCAAAGACGGTCTTGCTCGAGGTATTCCAAAGCTTAAATTTCAGAAAGATCATCTGTGTTCAACATGTACATTAGAAAAAAGCAATAAATCCTCTCATCAACCTAAAGCTGAGGACACTAACCAAGAGAAACTATATCTTTTGCATATGGATCTTTATGGCCCAATGCGTGTGGGGAGCATTAACAGAAAGTACATCTTGGTGATTGTTGACGATTACTCTTGATTTACTTTGGTCAAATTTTTGAGATCAAAAGATGAAGCTCCTCACGCTATCATCAAATGCATCAAAATTATTTAGGTCGTTTGAATGCCACTGTCCGTAATGTTAGAACAGATAATGGAACTAAATTTGTCAATCAGACTCTTCGTGATTTTTATCAAACTTCTGTTGCACGCACTCCTTAACAAAACGGTGTTTTCGAAAGACAAAATCGGACTCTTGTGGAAGCTACTCACATAATGTTGATATTTTTAAAAGCTCCATTATTTGTATGGGCCGAAGCAATCAATACAGCTTGTTATACCCAAAGTCGTTCCCTGATCTGCCTTCGCTACAACAAAACTCCATATGATCTGATGCACGACAAGAAGCAGGATTTATCGTTTCTTTATGTCTTTGGTTCACTCTGTTATTCGACCAATGACAGTGAGGATTTGGGTAAACTAAATGCAAAAGCCAATATTGGTATTTTCGTTGGTTACGTGCCCGCAAAGAAAGCTTTTAGAATCTATAACAGAAGAACCCAGAAAATCATGAAAACCATCCATGTAACGTTCGATGAGCTGATAACAATGGCTTTTAAATAATTCGGTTCAGGACCCGAGCTTCAGTTTTTTACTCCTGCAACATCCAGTTCAGGACTCGTTTCAAACCCTGTTTCTCAACAACCTTGTAATCCACCAAAAAGAGATGATTGGGATCGTGTGTTCCAACCTATGTTCGATGAATACTTTAATCCACCACCAAGTGCTATTTCTCCAGTTCCAGTAGCTGCCGCACCAAGAGCTGTGGTTTTAGCCGATTCTCCTGTGTCAACTTCCATTGACTAGGATGCACCATCAACAAGTATTCCATCAACACGAGAACAAGATCAATCTCTAATTATTTCCCAAGGTGTTGAAGAAACACCAAAAACACCACACTTTAATGATGATCCATTTCATGAAACCCTTCATGAAGACTCTATTTCACAAGGATCGTCATCTAATGTGAGACCATCCCACACTCCATTTGAACATCTTGGTAGATGTACTAAGAATCATCCAATAGCAAATGTATCGAAGATCCTTCTCGCTCTATCTTTACGAGAAAGCAACTCAAAACTGATGTCATGTGGCGTTACTTTGATGCCTTCCTAACTTCTGTAGAACCAAAGAAATTCAAACAAACAATGACCAAACCATCATAGATCGATGCAATGCAAGAAAAAAAATTCATGAATTTAAAAGACTAGAAGTTTGGGAATTGGTGGCGTGCCCGGCTAGAGTCATGTTGATCAAACTAAAGTGGATTTACAAGGTCAAGACATACGAATTTGGCGGGGTACTCAAGAATAAGGCTAGATTAGTTGCTCAAGGATTTAGGCAAGAGGAGGGAATCAATTTTGAGGAATCATTTGCATCGGTTACAAGAATAGAGACCATCTATATCTTCATAGCAAATGCCGCTAACAAGAACATGACGATCTTCCAAATGGACGTCAAAACAGTTTTCTTAAATGGCAAGCTCAAAGAAGAGGTCTACGTTTCTCAACCAGAAGAATTTGTTGATCAGGATAACCCATCGCATGTGTACAAGCTCAAAAATGCACTTTACGGTCTCAAACAAGCACCACGTGTATGGTATGATATGTTGTCACGCTTCCTCATTTCACAACATTTCTCCGAAGGTGCAGTTGATCCAACACTCTTCACACGGAAAGCAGGAAACGACTTATTACTTGTACAAATTTATGTTGACGATATAATATTTGCATCCACTAATACTTCTATGTGTAATGAGTTTGCTAATTTGATGACCACTAAGTTCAAGATGTCGATGATGGGACAAATGTCATTCTTTTTAGGATTATAAATTTCTCAAAGTCCTAGAGGCATCTTCATAAACCAATCAAAATATGCTTATGAAATTATTAAAAAATATGGTTTGCTAACTAGTGATTCTGTAGACACACCTATGGTTGAAAAGAATAATTTGGATGAAGATCTACAGGGGACACCAGTTGATGCTACACTTTATCGTGGCATAATTGGATCCTTCATGTATCTAACATCTAGCAGACCTGACCTTATATATGCAGTCTGCTTATGTGCTCGGTATCAAGAAAAGCCTACCGTAAAGCACCTACATGCTGTTAAACGAATCTTTCGATACCTTAAGGGAACCATTAATATGGGTCTTTGGTACTCGAAGGATACCAATATGTCTCTAACAGCATATTCAGACGCAGATCACGCGGGGTGTCAAGACACTAGACGTAGTACATCAGGAAGCGCTAAGTTCTTAGGTGACAAACTTGTTAGTTGGTCTTCCAAGAAGCAAAAGAGCATTGCGATATCGAGTATAGAGGTTGAATATATTGCTTTATTTAGGTGTTGTGCTCAAATCCTATGGATGCATGCATTCACAGCTAACAGATTATGGCTTTTAATTCAATAAGATTCCTCTGTATTGCGACAACAAAAGTGTGATTGCTCTATGCTACAACAACGTTCAACACTCTAGAGCCAAGCACATCGATGTACGCTACCATTTTATAAAGGAGCAAGTTGAGAATGGAATTGTGGAACTCTACTTTGTTCGGAACGAATACCAACTGGCTGACATCTTCACCAAACCTTTGCCACGAGAAAGATTCAATTTCTTGATCGAAAAGCTAGGTATGAGAAGCATGTCTCCAGAAACGTTAAAACGTTTGGCAGAGGAAGAGGACGAGTGATGGTGGTCTCTCGTGGTATATCTTGTATCACATGTACATAAGAAAATATAAAAACCCAAAAATATTTTTCATTTTATAAAATCTTTATAAAAGAAAAATACAAAATTAAAAAATTATAAAAATATAAAAAATATGTATCTCTGACATGTCTTCTGAAAATTGATAGCATTTACGGTCTTAGAAATGTCATTTAATAATGATATGAGGCTGTAAATGAAGTTCAAACAGAAGTTCAAAAAGATTTCAAAATATGTCAAATGGCTTGCTAATATTTCAGATATCAACCCGGTCATCATCTTAAAGGCAAGTATTTCAAAAAGAAAACTTGGCCTCACAACGAGAAATTAATTTTTCTCAGGAATGAATTACTTCATATTCATTCAATGGCTTGTGTTTACTTTGAAACACAACCCACGCGTTCTTTATAGAAATTAATGTATGTGTCAGTGCATTTATTTGTCAAAATAAGATAAATCTTATTTTTTTATGGTGTTGATTTTTCAAAAATAAAATAATCTCAGTAATTCATCAGAAAATGATTTTTCAAGGCATTTGATCACTCAAACAACGACTACAGCTCTTTAAATAGAAAATGGGTCATTGTTTGAGGGGAAGAAAATGTCAAATTTCTTCTTTAAAATCATCATGGAATAAAAGGAAAAAGGTTTTTAAACAATAAAAAAATAATATTTATCATAACGTTAATTAATTTTAACCTATTCGTGAATTATATGTTTTGTGTTTATACATTGAGGAATGTGATAGCAAAATTTAAGGCTTAATTTAGTTTATAAACTCATAGGGACTAAAAGTGCCAAAAGGTAAACTAGAAATGCCTTAAGAAAGTTGTTAAAGAAAATTAGAAAGGAGAATATAGTTCAGGGGGCATTTGTGTTAAAAAAAATTAACAACAAACACCCCCTTCCCATCAATTCTATTCATACAAACCAAGTACTCTCATTTTTTTCCCTCCCTCTTTTCAAATCGTCATCAACAAGAACCTCCATATCCGTGAATCTTAAGCCTTAAGGTAAATTACAAAAGTGATCCTTTCCATCTAGACAACTAATATGCAAAAGGAATTAGGTTGCATCATGATTTTTTGCTCAATTTCCCTAGAAATTGGTTTAGGGTTTGTGAAAATCAAAAGTGGACCAAATCCAAAATTAGTTGAGGGGTTTTGATAGGGAAGGGTCATAGATCACTCGTTTATAATAGTTTGTTATGGGGATAACACATGCTTGGGTTTTGCTTGATTCTTTGCTTCGAAAAATTAGGTTTTAGGGAAAGACTTGAAAAAGTTTGTGGGTTTGTGGTTAAGATGTGATAGTATGCCTATTTGAATGTAATAGAGTAAGAACTTCCATGTCTTGTATGAAAATTTTGTGTGCTTGAGTAAAACGTGTGAAAATCTACTCGTTTTGCACTCTAAGTAAAGTTTTTGTGGTTAATTCATGTTATAACTGAAATATGATGTTTATATATGCTAAGTTCATGATTTTGTATGGTCTAATTGCCAATAAATTTGGGTTTGTGAAATTCAAAATTTATATGGGGCGATTTATACATCAATGTGTATAGGGGGTAATTTATACACTCGTGTATAGGCGGCGATTTATACGTTCTCTATAGGCGGCGATTTATACGTTCCCTATAGGCAGCGATTTATACCTTCCCTATAGGCGGCGATTTATACACATGTCCATAGGCGGCGATTTATACACTATTTTTTTAGGCGGCGATTTATACACCTTGTCTAGGCGGCGATTTATAGGTAGATATATAAAGAATGATTTTTTGCCTAAATTTTTTTCCTAGATAACTTATTATAGGATAATTCGTCTTTATATCATATGTTAGTTGCTAAATTGACTGTGTTTAATCAATTGTTAGTTTGTTGACCATATAAGTTGACTTTCTGATAAATGTCTGTTGTCATGTGCTTTAACTAAATGCCTGATAAAATGTGTTAAATCTATCCTGTTAATGTTTGTAAATTGCTTCTCTAAGTCCATCCCCATGAATCAAATAGGTCAAACAGTGATATATAAATTTAGTTGCATATGAACTGTATTGGAATATTCTTAGCAGAAACATGAATCCAATTGCCACTTAACAAGTTGCTCTCGACAATGCTTTGGTTGCTCCTGAGAAAAGACTAAAGATTGAAGAATGCAACGCAAGAATTGAGTTCAATAAGCCACAAAGAGAAGCCACATATCAAGTCACTTTGGATGCTCTGAAATTATCTCTTTACTATCCCGCGTTCCTGATCACTGTTGAAGTCTCTGAAATATACATGCATCAATTCTGGAACACCATAAAAAAGATCAAAGATACAGATGCATACCATTTCAAACTGGATAAGAAGAAATGTCGTATTAACACTGAAGTCTTTCATGAAATTCTCCAGATCTGTCTGATTCTCCCTAACCAAGAGTTTGTTGAACCTCCCTTTGATGATGAATTAATTCCATTTATCCAGGAGCTCAGTTACTCTGGCAACTGTGATATGCTATCTGCTATCCATACATATCAAATGCACCAGCCATGGAGAACATTTGCAGCTATCATCAATAGGTGCATTTCTGGGAAGACCACAGGTCTTGATAGACTAAGGTCATCAAGAGCTCAAATCTTGTGAGGAATGTTCTACCAGAAGAATGTTGACTATGTTGCTCTACTGTGGGAAGACTTTATGTTTCAAGCTAACAACAGAGATATAAGTCCCTCACGTAAAGAGCACATACCCTACCCAAGATTCACTAAAGTCATCGTCAATCACTTTATCTCTAAATATAAGACCATCTTAATGAGGATCAGGATAAATCTTCACACTATTTGAGATGATAGCTTGTTGGGTACATTGAAGTTTGTCTCCAAAACATAAGATTATCATAAGTATGGAGCTCTGGTTCTTGATGAGATGATCAATCAAGACATTAAAGATTCTAAAGCTTATAAGACTTATCGTAACTTTGCTACTGGAAAAGCTACTCCCAAAAAGGCAAGGAAGTTTAAGAAAGTTGCTTCACCTTCAAAGATATTGTCTCCTATCTTAGAAGAAGAACCTGCAAAGAAGCCTAAGCAAGCTAAGAAACCTGCCAAGAAGTCTACCTACTTTGCCAACAGCAGGTGTTGTCATCAGAGACACTTCTGGTGTGTTTATGTCAAAGAAGAAAGTACCAGCTAATGTGGATAGAGGCAAAGGCATGGATTTACTTTTGGAAGATGCATTACTTGAAGCTGCTCAGTTAAAAGAAGCCCTCAAAAAAAGCAAGCAGGAGACTCACAAGCTTCATGCAAGTGGCTCAGGTGATGGAGTTGGTTCTCAACCAAAGGTTCCTGATGAGCATCAAGACAAGACAGCTGGTACAAATGAAGGAACTGGTACTAAACCAGGGGTTCCCGATGTACCACCCCCAAAATCACAACACAACGAATACCACTTGGGGTGCTACTTCATAGCATAAAGTACAAGTTACAGAAAACGACTCTAAGTGAGACGTTTTGAAAATTCAACCATTCAATAATTTTTATAAAATATCAGAGTTACAACAGGTCCCATTTATAATGTATTAGAAAACATTATCAAAACGTTTATTGAATGGTACTAAAATTATAAATCCTTCAAAAAAATATTTGTATCCGCGCGACTCGAATGCTCCCAATGTTCAGGTAGCAATATAATAACCTAAGAAAATACATGCAAAAACGTCAACAATAATGTTGGTGAATTCATAGTTTAAGTAAAAGTAGTATTGAAATAACTCAAATAATGTTTCAGTAAGAAAAGTAGCGTTACAACATTTAAAAGTATTATTTTTGAAATCCAAGTAGCGATTCAATAAATCAAGAAACGTTCAGTAGTGGACCACAAGACTTAAGTAATGTAGACAAGAGAAACAAATTCACCAAGTCTAAATGAAATATATATTATTGCGCTAAGCTCATGACACCGAACCTTAACATGCATTATGATCCAAACTAGAAATCCAGGTTTGTGCCCCAAAACAGATACAGATGCTGCCAAACATCCTACGAATTTTCTTCAAATGTAAAATGCGTCAATGGTTATCTAGAAACCACAGCCCAGACGGGGATGGTCAATCTCGATAGATCTATCCACAACACTCGCGTTTACTATACTAGTAACTAACGGTTCATGATAAAAAAAAGGGGACTTAATGGCAAAGGGTACTTAGGCAATAATATGATCTAGAATAGCATACAATTAAAAAACACTCGTGTCCTATTTAAAACAAATAATGTGTTCAAAACCCACGGTTTCATATATAGGTATTCAATGACCTCAAATCATGTAGTAAGCAAATCAAGCTTTAGTGAATTCATGAGAAAACAACCATGTAACGCACATGTTTTTAGAAATCATGTAGTAAGCAAGTAAAAGTTTTAGTAAAAATAGTCATGTAACGCTTATGTAGTAGAAATCAATTAGTTTAGTTGGTAAAACGAGCATGTATTCTCACCCCAAAAATAGTTTGTGAAAACTATTAAAAGAGAAAAGGTGAGGCTATAAACTCACCTTATGCAATCAAGAGAAATGAGCATAAACACGGATCAACAAATATCAACTAGGAAACTCCTCGAACGCGCGCCTTTTAGTAATGAAATTCAAGGAATGATAAGAACGTAGAATCACACAAGAAGTCCTAAATACCACCTAAAAGATGTGGCGCGGCTTAGAATAATAAAATAAAATCCAATATGTAAAAATAAACAAAAGTTCATAAGATGTGTTTTCGAATTAAGCATGGCATTGTACTAAGATTTTTCAAAGTATGTTTTACTCAAAAATTCATGACTAACCTGTTCTAATAAGCATTAAGACATGTACCCATTTTCACCCTTTAACACTTTAGCTTATTAACGTTTTTAGTTCCCTTTTAAAGATTAAAACAATACGTAAATCTCAAATTCTGAATTTACCCCAACTTCACAAGACTCTAACTCCTAATCTGTAATTGAAAAAAAGGTAAGGCTTTTTCCTATGGCCTGCATTTTAAGTCTATTTTCCATATATAAAGCCTCATGTTTTAAAAAGTTTTAGAACCATGTGAAATGACTAATTTACCCCTGATCATCCAATGCATATTATTTCTTGATTTTTAACCCCTTACGGAAATGACCATAAGTCCCAATCTATGATAGCTATAGAAGTGAGGACAATTGTAGTGTTAGCTATATGAGTCTACTATAGGGATCAACTTTTGTTTTTACTTTTTAGTGTAAAAATATAGAGTTATACCCGTTTTCCAAACAGTGGTCCAGAATTGACTAGTTTTAGTAAATCGACCATAACTCACTCATCCGGAGGAGTTAAAATTCTATCCAACTCACCACATGTACTTTAAACAATTTCCTACAAATTTATCAACTTTTCCCGTTTCTTACATGCCAAAAATAATTCATAATCATCAGAACAACCTGTTGTCCCAAAACAGTCCTAAAATTAAATTCTAAAATCAAACCAAACAATGTTTTTATCCCATCAAAATCCTATACAATGCCACACTTATTATTCTACACTCTTAAGAACATCAAAAATATAATTATTTCTAGAATCAAGACCCAAAATGCATGGCCAAATCAAAGAAGAAAAATCAAGAATCAAAGAACAAAACTTACAAGATTTGGATCAAAACTAGTGAATCAAACATAAACACCCTCCTTTTTGTGTTGGCTGATTTTCAAACCCAAGAACAACCTAAACAAAATCAAACCTTGATTCTAACCCTTCTAAATATTATTACCCACTTGTTACAACAAAACCCCAATCAAAACTTCAAGAAAATCATAAAAAAGTGCCTAAATCTTTGATTTGACCCACCAAACTTTACAAGGATTACAAGGATGATGTTTTAATGTACAAAATATGCAAGGAATTTTTGTAGGTGATGTTGGTGGTGGTTATAATTTCGTGGTAGCCATGGGAGGGGAAGGAGAAGGAGGTTTTTGAGATCTATTTTTCATGGAGGAGATAGTAAATGTGCATGTTTAAGTTTTATGGGAAAAATGAAATAAAAAAATTATGTGTGGGATTGTATAACCGGGTAGGGGGTGAGCTAGGTATTTTTTATTATTATTTTATTTATTTATTTGTTGTAAGGATTTAATTAAAGTGAAGGTGAGTTTAAATAAAAAAAGGTAAGAGTTTAGAGTTAAGACGCGAGGTTTTAGCAAGAATTTACATAAACGCGAAACGAAGTGGAAAATGATAAAATAAAAAATCATGAATCATCAGGGTATACTAAGGAATATTAAACTTCATATGTCACATAAACGGATAAAAATCCTAAGCACGACTCACGTTTAGCTAAAACGGGAAATTTCACTAAATTGGCTAAAAAGCAAAACGCATAATTTTACTCAAAAGTAAAAATAGAACTTAAGTCGGGATTTAATATTGACCTTGAAAATACGAAATGTTACAGCCTTCCCACCTTAAGGGAGCGCTGTTCTGGTGCTCTATTCGACTTATCTCCATATGTTTTGCGACGATCGTTACACATTTGGAAAAATCCATATCACATATTACGATCCGAAATAAGTTCAGGTAGCCACTTGTACAAAAGCAATAATGATAGCGATTAGAAGAGTAAAGTCAATAAGTGATTCGTACAGACGTATTACTTGTTAAAAAAGACGCACATCATGTCGGATACACATTTGGAAATAATCAAATGAACAAATTACGGACCAAAAGAAGTCTAAAGACTCATTCGTATGAAGATAATAAAGATAATTATTAGATGAACGAAGAAAATGAATTATTCGTTCAAACGGATTATAAATCGAAAGTAAGTTGTTCGTACAAATGTCATACCCTTAAGCCCACTCATTTACAAATCGTTATTTACATCCAAAGGCGTCCCAATCCATGTAAATAAGACTTAGAAATTTATGGTTCGGCGATTTATAATTTCCTTATTCAAATGAAAAGGCGTCCCAATTCATTTCAATAAGATAGTTATAAATTAGCCTACTTAAGCATTGTCACAACAAAACACGAGATCAAAACAATGTTACGTTGAGAAGAAGGAGTCTTCTTGGCGACGTGATTCTCCAAAATCATAAGAAGTAACGAGAAGAATAATGAGACGTTAGTCAATCACATTCCAAAGGTAAGTGTCAAAAGACGACACGATCCAAAGTGACAAGTTGAAATCGTACTCCCATCAACTGGAAGATTTTAAAATGATGGATTACGAAACAACATATGCGATTCAGAAGAATAAGAAGAGTGTTCACACTCGGGGTCGAATAATAAAATAACTAGTGGGATTGACAAACTACACTGAATTTCAATATCATCACTGTCACACCCCCAGACGGGGCCTGGACGGAATACGTGTTCGAGGGCATGACGTCATCATAATCCGAACACAAGGCACAAGAGAACGACCACTAATGGACGTTTTGGAAAATCATAGCTC